>NIPQ01023708.1:0-20482 GCA_002806875.1 Lepidotrigona ventralis hoosana
CTTGAAAATGACAAGCCTCTGTTTGCTGGATGCTGTACATTATAGAACTATTATTTCATCGTTTTCCACCACTTCATTTCAATTTTCTAATTATCATTTAAAACGAAATTTTTATCATTTTTCCTTCAGTATATTGTCAAATTACAATTAACTGGACTCGGCACTTTAAGTTTTTTCGTCACTACTAAAAAAAATTAAAGCCATTGCACAAATACGTTAACTCTTTGGTATTCCATTACAAAAATTGTATTACAAATATTTAACTTTATTTCGTATTATAGAAATTAACAACAAGGTCAAATCAAATTAAATTAATTCCGAAAGATTGAGCAACGAACGTAGACTCAAGTTCACACACTTTCGTTAAAAAAAAAAAGAAGAAACAAACCAAACGCAATGAAAAACGTGCGAGCAACTGGATTCGTTCCAAGTACGAATCACCGTACGCCAAGGAAATTACAACGTCTCTTACGTTTTTCAACGAAATTAATCAGCAAGCCCGNCGTCTCTTACGTTTTTCAACGAAATTAATCAGCAAGCCCTCGCGTCCCTCGCGTCGTCCACTGGAAATCGTGCGCGTTGCGCGTGCAGACGATTGTCGAATAAGTTTACAATATCCCCGCGCGTTCTTCTCGATCGGCACGGACTCTCGTCGGTCAGTCGTCTTCTGTCCGCCTCTTTCTGCCTCCCTCCCTCGTTTCACCGATCTGCCAGGTAGAAGGCAAGCAACTCGGAGACGGATCGCGTGCTCGAGAATGTCGTTGCATGTTTAGCGACTCGTCCGCAATTACCGAACGACGGAAAGACGCCGAAGACGGTGGCGGCGGTGGCGGCTGTGTTCTCCACAGGCATACGTCTGCAGTAACGACGATACCGGTCGTACGTACGGCCGGTAGCTGCGTTAACGCGAGTGCACCAACTACGGAATGCGTTCGCCGCGTTATCTTCTCCGTGCCAGGTTCGGGCGACGTTCTCGTTAACCGATTCACTGTTAACCGTGAAGGAGGGAGAGATTCGGGGCCGTCTCGAATCTAGAAATTCTTCGGACGGGTAACAAAAGTGAGGAGCGGCAGCGGAAGGGGTGAGATGGAGAGGAGTGGAGAAGAGAAGAGAAGAGAAACGCTAGAAGATGGCAAGGAGAAAACGAATCCGGAGCGGTTGGCTCGCAGGAGCCCTCGGGCTTTCGGTCCGATTGTACGTTTCGGAGCACACTAGGTAACGCAATGCTCCGAATATTTGGCAAATGACCAGTTGCTTTTCAACGGTGGAAGAAAGACACGCGCGCGGCGGATAGCGCGGCTATATAATGAACGTTGGCGATAGGAGGGCGGAGTGGAGGATCGAAACGCGGTAACCTTGCAGGTAGAGAGTGGAACGCGCGCGATACCGCCACGAAAAGTGGGAGTTTGGCGTCGCAGGGTGTTTCAAAATGACACGACCCGACGAAAATTATACACCGTGGCCGGCTAGACGAATGGTATACACCGATCATCGTTCGGATAGGAATCGGTCAAGTTTACAGGCTACCCAAGGAGAGACAAAGGGATCTGAATTCGTGCTGACGCGTCGGCAGCAATCGTGGCTGCGAGTGTTCATTTTGGAGGAAGATCTACGGCGAATTCGTCGTGCGACGTTTCGAGGGAAAGAAGAAGACGCAGAAAGGAGAAGAAGACCTGGTGTTTAGCTGAATAGGAAAGGACAACAACAGCGTCTTGTTCTCGGCCGCGGCACGAATTCCTCCGATATCGGGATATTTCTACTTTATAACAAGTCACGCTTTCGGCCGGTGATTCGGAGAACAGGCCGAAACTTTGTGAGAAATCGAAATATTCATCCCCGCGGTAGAAACGGTTGGCGTACGCAATTACCGGGCTCCTTTCTTACCGGTGGCCCATGCAGTAGCCCGTCTTTCTTTCTCCCTTTCCCTTCCATCGTCACTCCTTCCTGCTCTCAATCTCCCTTTCCCCCGGTTTCGTTTCTTTTATCTCATTGGCGCAGCCGTGATACGTACGGCTTTCTTCTTCTCTCTGTCTCTCTCTGTCTCTCTCTCTCTCTGTCTCGTTGGTGCACGACGTATCGCGTACATTGCCGCGCGCTTCTTCTCCTTGCCACCTTCGCTTTCTTTCTTCTCCCGTTTCTTCCTCTTTCCCTCGCATCTGCGGGCAATTCGGAGCGGTGAAGCCCCAGACGAATCGCGAGAGAACACGGCATACCGCTCCTACAGTGCCCAGTCATTTTGAAAAATACCCCGGCAAAATGATTCGGCCGCTATTACGATGGCGCAGCCTCTGCCTCCTTCCCTTTACCTCTTTCTTCTTCCTCTCTCCCCGTCGCCCGCGTCGCCCGGCATCCTCTTTCCCCTTTTCTCGACCCATTTCACTCGACGTTCCTCTTATTTTCCTCTCGCCGATCGAGAGGATCGGTGGGGGATCGCGTCGTCGTCGACGTCGTCCCACCGATCGCGGGTCATTGGCTCGACATTGTCGAGAGGGGGGCAGCGATGGCGACGGCGGTGACGACGGCAGCCGGCCGACGACGTATAGGCAAATAATTCGGCGGCGATCGGGCACGCGGGGAATTTCGTCGCTGGTAGCGACGGTAACGAGGCACGGTCCACCGTAAGTTACGCCGAGGAGGGAAGGAGCGTACCTTCCCTCGCGCAAGTACGCGGTACGCGCGTCGTGTAAGCTCCCAATTAAAGTTTCGAGAAGAAGAGGCTGATACCGATCCCTCGGCCGCTATCTGTCCTTCCCTTTCGGTGGCCGCTCGTTCTCCAAGCTCCCGCGCCGGCCTCTCCCCCCATGCCCCCATCCCACCGCTCCCCTCGTCCGTCGCCAAGTTACCAACGAGCAAAGGAGAACGAACGGTGCGTCGTTTTCGCGTGTCCTCGTCATCGCGTCTCCTCTCCTTGAAGCAAAGTCGACTTCGTCGGTCCCCGGAATCTGCTTGGTCCATCTGAAGACGAGTACGGGGACGAGTAACAGAGTTAAAGGTTCGGGTAGGGGAGCCTGGTGGGTCCCGGAGGTTGGAGGCGGGTAGAGGAGACGTTCACCCCGGTAGAGTTGGCAGGGACAACCACCGGACAGATACAGATATGCTAATACCCGAGTCGTTTACACGTGATATATAGCCGGGCTGACGGACACACCACAAGGGGCTGGCTGCCGTCTCTTTCGCGGGCATCTCGAACGCCTTCGCCGCAGTCTCTCCGCTACCTCCACCTTCGCCATCATTGCTGCTGCTGCTGCTGCTGCTGCTGCTGTTGCTCATGTTGCTGTTGTTGCTGTCGCTGCCGCTGCCGCCGTCGCTGTCGCCCCTTTCGATAAAACTCTTTGCTCTCGCTTGCGCAGCACCCCGCTGAAATCTCAGCGGTAGCTCTGAGCTACCTCGGTCTCCGACGTGAGTAGTAACCGATCGCGAAAACGATCCGCGCTTCCAGGTGAATCCTCTTCCGATCGTTGTTGCGTTGTTACGTGGAGTAATTCGGAACGAGAACTAGGAGGAGTGGAGGAGAGGGGGGGACAGAGAGAGAGAGAGAATTTCCGATGACGATGACACCGAGCGAGCGGCGAGGAAGCACACTCGGAACGAGTGTTCGTTCGTTCGATGCAAGAATAAGAAGATTCGTCGAAGGGGAAGCAGCAAGCCGCGTTCCCTCGGCGAATTTACAAGCCGATTCGCCGGAGAGACACGCCACGAAGTGCAAGAACGTCGATGGCTTTCGGAGAGCGAGGAGAAGAAAAAGAGACAGCGGCAGATAGGCGGATAGACAGTCGGAGAGAGAGAGAGGAAGGTATAATCACTACAATTACCTCGCAGCCACGGTTTCGCTTCCGAGAAAAAGAAACAGAGAAGAAGAAGAGGGGAAAGAAGATGGGAGGGAAGAGGACGGCCGAGAAATGGTTTGGTGGTCGCGAACAGAGGAGGAACATCACGAGGAAGAGAGAAAGGGAACGAGACGAGTCCACCGCGAACAACCCTTGTATTATAGGCATGCGAATCGGCGCAATGATATCCGTGCGCCTTTTGTTTCGTTCGTTCTTCGAGGTACGAAACAGCTTTACGCGCTTCCAACGATATCGGCTGCTCTCTTCATACTCTTCGCTCTTTTTCTCTCTTATTTTCACAGCCCTTTCACCCGCTTGTTTTCTCTCTCCTTCCTTCTTCGCCTCTTTTGCTTGCCATTTTCTGCCACATTTTCATCGCGTTGCTCCTTCTCTCGCCTTCCCCCCTCCCCCAGCTCTTCTTCCTTCCTCATCGTCTTACTCTTTCGACCGACTCGGCGATATGGCAGATCGCGCGGACTAATGACGAGCCTCCGGGCGATTCTTTTCGAACTCTCGACGGATTGTCTATCCCCGGCACCGCACGTTCCTCCGTATCTCGGGACCTCAGCTATTTCAAGGTTTTCCACGTTCGCGATCTCTTCGGGACAAAACGATCTTGCGATCCATGTTCCTGTGGCAACCGTGTGTGTAAGTACCTACGTCGTCTTTTTTCTTTTTTTTTCTTCACCCGGGAATAACGGGACAAAATGACACGTGGATTCTACGACCCCGTTTATACGAAGTCAATTTATTCCAAGGCAAATTTTAACGAATACTTGATCATTGTAAATGAAATCTTGTTGATTGAACTCCTGTTCGGGTCGAATTACTCTCTATTTCTAACTCTGCTTATTAATTTTGTACAACTTTTATTTCTTTCTCTACTAGCGACTATATTCTCTATAATTTTTATTCTATAGAATAACATTATTCATCTTGATTTTGAAAGGAAATAAAATTGAAAAAAAAAATTAAATTAATTATATTAATCCTTGAACTGCGAGTATATATTTTTGAGAAATCGTGTCTGTGAAACGCCGAGAAATGACAGAATGAAAATATCAAATTAATTAATTTAATTCCAGATACCTGTCTCTACCCACTTTCAAACGTAAACATATACATTTACGTACAAGATGACTAAATATCATTGAGATCCTGTATCGACGTTACTCGTGAAGGTAAAGAGTTAAATACGCAAAACTTGTTTCTGCATAAAACTCTGAGCTATATACCTCACGGAGACAAGCTCGACAAAATAAAACGGAGAAGCGACAAATAAGTGGAAGCTCACGACATCTCTCCTTGTTTCTCGATCGACGAAGACGTTCCGCGAGATCGGTCACGCCCGAGAAAACCTATTTCGTTCGCGACTATTCGTTCAAGGATATTCGCACGGAGTTAAACGCGATTTCACCCCGCGACGGAAAGAGAGAGAATAACCGAGGAAGAGAAACGAGAACAAAGTGGCGAGAGAGAGGGGAAAAGAAAAAAGAAAGAAAGAGACGGGAGAAAGAAGACGGAGATGCCTGAGCGAACAGAACAAACTCGTAAAGCCGCTTAACGATCCATAATTTTACAACGTTCTGTAATAACCGTGCTCTCTCCGCTGCTTCAACTCCACCCCGGCCCTTGTCCCACCGCGTTCTTCAACTTCTCGTACGTACGCCCTGCTGCAGCCCAGGTCTAGGTTTCGACGGTCCGTAGAGATCGGATTCTAGGACGGTGGGTGTATTTATCTTCGTCCGTAGCTTTCAAGGGCGCGACCAACCCGCTCCTCCCTTTGCTCCTCTTATTTTAAAACCTTGGGAATGTTCTTCGAAGGCGCCAATGGATTTTCGAGTAGCCGAGAAAACCAACCAAATAGTATCTTGGAAGATGAGTTTCGCAAATGGTCTCGTGTATATATATATATATATATATATATATATATATATATATATATATATACATACAGTCACAAGGTGTTCCGTAGCATGGGAAGCAGAGCAGGGGACGATTGCACGTGAAAAAAATGAGCCGAAAGTGTAGAATAAAATTCTTTTTGTTTTTCAAAAAACACGAAAGTTTGGAAATTTTAACAACACATGTTCAAATTTTCTTGAAAATAAAGCCTGAAATAAACGAAATTTTGTTCTACATTTTTGACGTATTTCTGCACGCGGAATTGCTCCTTTCTTTCGGAATTTTCAAATCTTCAAATTAAAATTTCTCGACAAAAGAGCCTCGAACGAAGAAATTTTATTCTACATTTTCAACTTGTTCTTCCACGAGGTTCATCGCCTGCTCTGTTTCCCACATGCTACGGAACATCTCGTACATACGTGACAAAGCAAACGCTAAAGAAATGCGAACGTGATCTTTTTTTGAAATAGTATATTTAGGGAAGATAATCATATCAAGAGAAAATAATTGTAATAGTTGTGATAATTGTAAATTATAAAGTATAAATAAAGTAAAAAAAACAGTATTCCAGTGGAGCAATTTTACACGTTTTAAAAACAAAAAAATGTATATTACACACGAAAAAAACTGATTTTATTATTTTTCATTTAAAATTCGAAACTAATTTATGAACAAATTCATCCATCTTACTCGAATAAAACAATTCACATACTGGTAAATAAGCTTTAATAAAGCATCTACTTGATATTATTTAATAGAATTTTGTGACGTTATAAAAGATAACTGCAAGATATATAAAACAAATGAGTCATTACATGAGTGAAATAACAAATGCATCAGTGATCCTGTCACTTTAACCCAAGAAAGTTACACGGACAAATAATGTCAAACTGAAATGAATTGAGATATCAAATTTCACAGTTGCGTAGACATGGAAATTCTACTGTCGTTTGGACGACATTCCATTCACTAATTTATGATGTAAAATCGTGATTTCATTAGAATTTTCTCTAGTTTACGATGCTAGACTACATTGCTAGTTCAAATGCATAAGAAACTAGACTTGTATCACGCGTCTAACGTGAATAAAATCTACATTGAGACGCATGTTCGACGTTCCACTTTCAATGTAGAATTTTCTACGCGCGTATTAAGATGTGTACATTTCTGAGACAACTGATCGTCAGACGCAACGTTCAGAAACCGCATGTTGGAGAACAAAAGTAACACACTGTCCATTCCATGCATACATCAGTCGCGTACGGGGAATCTTGCGTCGAGGCATTCGGGGCCGTACAATACGATACGCCGATACGGTGATACGGCTACATTGGCAAAAGAAGAGGGGAAAAAAAGTCGAAAGGAACGGGTAAAGTCGCGAGACGGGAATGAACGCGCGCGCCGGAACTCGTTGTCCCTCGTTGGGAAAAGAGTGGAACCGCAAAAGAACTACGTCGAGTTACGTCAAGCCCGTCGAGGAACGAAACTGATAGGAGGCGCGACGTCGAATCCGCGCGGTAAAAGAGGATACGGCATCGGAGTAGAAAGAACACCGTCATCGTCGACGTCAAAGGAGTTACAGCTACGCGAGAGTGATTATATACGCGATGCCTTCTCGTGTCATGCAGTTACACCGCCGACCAAATCAACCGACCGAGGAATAAAAAAAAAAATACTGACGACGAAACGACCGAAACGAGGAACCGCGCCGTTTCGACAGGAGGAAGAACTGTGAAACAGACACGGTGTCGACGCAATTTCCTATCGACACCGTGAGCAAATAGTCGAGATGAAGGAGAAAGAGGAAAGACGTCCAACTAGTGAAGAAACAGCAAAGAACAATAAAAGGATGAACCTAGTAGCATGATTCGAAAATGAGAAACAATTAAGCTTTTATTGAGCAACGATGGCTGCCTCGAGTCGCTGCAAGCATTTTTCTCTCGAGTTACAACTTGTTCGATACTCCAAGGTCGGGAGCAAGTACGACCAAGGAGAGGAAAAAGACGGAGATCCGATAGCCTGGTTGATTTTTAAACGATTTTTAAACGAGGTGCATACGCGTGTACGTGTCAGCCGTGTCCGCGTTTCGCATTTCCCCCTCGTTCGTCGCTCCTATTAATATGTATATGCGTCCACGGAGACGCCGAGTTCCCTCTTCTCGTGCCCGGTTTCCATCGATTTTCGACCACGTGACGGAACGACCTTGGCAAAATAGAAACGACAAAAATGTCGGGCTGATCTTTTTCCTCCGAGCAATCTCTCTCTCTCTCTCTCTCTCTCTCTCTATCTCTCTCTCTGTCTTTCGCGCTAGCACGCACAGTTGGGTTGCTTTGAAAACGTCGCACGCATCTGCCAGTTTTTACAGGTACGGAGGAGCTTCGTTCGTCGATCCTGCGCCCTGCCTCACTTTCTCGCGAATTCACCTTCGTATTATCCGATCATAGTCGAGGATCCGTCCGTTCGATTCATCATGCCGAGAAAGAAATTCTACGCAATGGCGAAAAAATATGATCGACGGCGAGATTGGTAGAGAACAGCAACAAAGGGGACGTTCGATCGCGATGGTAAAAATCGCGAGGACATCGACGAGGTAATGACCGCGATAAGGTGCTGTCGTCTAGCGTCGACCATCCCTCGTTCCCTCCAACGTTCAACGTGCCTCCCAACCGTGGTTATTGATTTATCTGCTTCGGCCTACCAACAAATAATCTCTTGTAGCAATAATTGCTGACAATATATAGCGCCGATAGCGGCCTCTCTCGCCAGGTGAACGTGCATAACGATATTTACAGTCTGCTGGCCGCTGTCGTTGAAAGCCATGCTGCGCGAGCGCGATGTCAGGGTGCACCTACGTACTCGTAGCTACGTAGTCGAGCGTGCCTACGTACGTGTAACCGGATAATATGTTCCGTAAACGTGTCCGTCGCGAGTACACGCTACGCTCGTTCGCGCATGCCTGCACCACAATCGCGTCCAGAGCCGCGTTCCGACTCTTACGAAAACAGAGAACACACCTCGAACGTCGCACGTACGCACCCGGTTCGATCCCCGATCGATCGGTCGACTCCATTCGACTCGATTCGACGACCAAATCGACCACTTTTCAACGACCCGCTACGTTTCCACGATGATTCTCTATTCGATTTTCTTCTCGATTCCCTTCCGCCGTCTGACCACAAGCCTAACTATCATATACCCAGCGCGAACGCGAGAGATAATCGAAACGAAATATCAGCTTTCCACGCGCATATATATATTTTATCGACGTCCGCCGCGGACGTGTCATCTGGCGGATTAAAGTAGCGCGAGCTAGTTAACAGAGTACCGGGCCGCTAAACCGTTAGCCGTACGCACGCGGACAGTTTTAGATATCACCATTACACTTCCGTACAGTCATTACGCGAATTACATAGCACCAAGTGCGCGTATAAATATACGTATCCCTGCGCGCGTCACGCAATCATCTGCCAGGCGTCGAGGCCGACTTCCCTCGAACTCCATCGTTTTCACCGCGAATCTGTTTCCACCCGAAACCTTTTTCGTCGTCTCGTCGACATTTTCGATGACATTTGCATGGAAACTATTGCGGCGAGATGATACGAGCTGCGACTCACGTACGTAACCAGAGTGAAGCATTTTCCGTTGATCTGAGCCGTGAATCTGACCGCAGCCTCTAATCGACGCGAACGCCAGGCGTTTACAGGATTCGTCGATTTTTCATCCGAGCCGCGAGAAATTCAGCCGACAACTTAGTTATCGCCGTTCAGCTTTTATAGGGCTGCTCTATTTACCGGTTGCGCGTTTCTCGTTGGCGTTCCTCGTTCCAACCACGCATGCAACACGAACGAGTTTCGAATCGAATCGTATCGGCGAACGCGTTGAATCTCTCAGTCAGGGGAGCGTAGATGCGTGTCACGGTGCGTTTAGATCAAAACGAGCAAATTTGTCATATTAATACTCGTTTACCGAACAAATGTTCAGTTACGTATAAACATGGGCACAAGCTTGGTCGAAGTGGGGACGAACGAGCATTCGCTGCATTTTCGTCCATTGTGCGATATCAAACAGTAAATTATATTTTTGTGAATATAATTAATGGAATAGAACATTGGTGGAAAATTGTCTCACGTGTTGGACAGAGAGCACTATGCAATTTTTATCTTTAAAAATCCATAAAAAAAACCGTAGTTTAAACACGCCACTCGATGTATGAACTGTGACGCGTAAATCGAAGCTACGAGCGGAAAACAGAAGCGTTTTCCTCGTCTCTCGACGTTTGAACAGTAGACTAAATAATAAGTATTTCGACCACTCTGACAATTTTGACATTAATGTTAATCCTCTAATCCTATTGACCATTTATAATTAATTAATTGTAGTAACTTATGAGAGATTGTTAAAACTCTACGTTTCCTATTTAATTTTACCTTACATCTCGTGCCCTGTGTGAAACAAAATTAAATCAAAATTAATCCTAAATTAAATAATATCACGCGAGATCAGTTACCGTACGTTTCGTGAACAGACTTGCGTTTCCACGAAACGATAATCATCAAACAACGGCGTCCAACAATCCCGAGCGCGGAGGATAGAGAACGAGACGTGTAACTAACTAAGGGAACATTGCAGCAGCAAACGTAAATCGCTCCGTAAATCAGGAAGGAATTTAGGTGGAATCACGGAAAGCAACAACAACGGAAGTTGTTAAAGAGAAGAGAGGATGCGCACGGTGAATGGAGCCGATCGTGGAGCCAATCGTGGGCGTGTGTGGGGCTGCGAAGCCTTGGGCCTCCGGTAATGCACGGCGTCGACGCTTTCCGGGTAGTATCGAGAGCCGGTTGATTGCGAACCGTAACAGTACTGTGGCGCCCGGCCACAGAAAATACCGGATCGTCTGGTAATACGCGCCGCGCGTATACCAGAGAGATATTGCTTTCGGATAAGAGTTTCATTTAGCCCTGTCTCTCTCTCTCTTTCTTTCTCTCTCTCTGGATCATTTCCTACAACTTTTCTTAACGTACATGTATGGAGATACGTTTTTCGTTGCGCGAATCGGTGGAGAATCGGTCACGCCGAGTGGATCAATTTCACAGATATAAGCAAGCCCGGATGTCAATTAGGATCGCCCGTTCCGTCACGAATATTCTTCGAGCTTTGTTAATTTTACGACCAGGAATCCAGTCGTAAAGCACGAGCTCGAGCTCGCATCCGCCGCTGTGTTCGGTGAACCGAAAAAGAAGCAACAGACTCGCAGAGACGTCGATATTAATTTCTACGTTTAGCCTAGGTTCGTTGATCGATCGTCAGAGATTCACGTTTTCTTTCACGCGATTAAAAATTTCAATCGTCGAAAATTCACGTTTCCTTCTCTTCTCTTTTCTTTTTCTTGGTTCCATTTCTCAAGGGGGGGAAACAAGATCAGAGAAACGTGGACCCTCGTTCCTTTCCTCTTCACCCCATCTCCCCCTCCCCCCAACCTCTGCCCCGACGTTCTTTCTTCGCTCTTTTTTCCAGCCAAGAAAGTCAAAGGTGGTTCTGCGCCTACGAGACACGGGATCCCAGCATCACTGGTATTCGTGATTCCGAGGTAAAGGAACGGCGCGACAAGGTTTCCAACTTAAAATTCTTCCTGCCCCCTTCTTTCCCCGTTCTTTCTTTCTCGCTCGCCGTTTCTCTCCCCGCTCTCTTCCCCGTCACCGTCCTATCTTCACCGTGGATCCCTTTCCAGCCTCCTCGTTACACCGAGGCGTTTCGGCCAGGTAACGCCCGAGGAACCCTGCGAGAGGGTTCCCGTCCCCTCCGACGGATTACGTATTCCCGAATTTCGTTTCACGACCGCGGACGTAATCGTCGATAAATTCGACCGTTGGCGAAGCTCCAAACGGTCGTAGAAGAGAGGACGGCGGTTATCGCGGTAACGATCGTTTTCTCCGGCTCACGATAACGCGAGTCACCGTTCAGATATTATCTAAACGGCGCGCGCACGCTTTGAGGCAACGTCACGCGTTATTACGCGCGACGGGTTTAGATAAGCGAGAGACCGGGGGAAACTTCACGCTCGTACGAGCTCTCGAATTTGACGCGACGCTGAACATACAACGGCGGATTCACAGGCTAGAAAGCTCGATAAATCGTGAATTCCTTCGGTCGGACGTGAATTCCCTTCGTCTCTCTCTCTCTCTCTCCTTGGTGTGCACGCCTTTTAAGGAACATCTTGACGCACCCGAAGTGTTACCAAATAATTTTGGATTACGCTGCTCGGATATCTCTATTGATTTAAAATTATAATGAGAACGATATATATTTCGGGATTAATAAACGATACCGCGAATAAGCGCGTTATACAGTTTTCCATTAGCACCGGAACCTCTCGCTGGCTCACTTTGTCACTTATGTTTCCCGAAATCCGTTCGAACGTCGTTCGATTGGCGCGCGTCCGCGTAATCGGGAAATCGACTGTATTGTCGTTAACGCCAATATATTAAGCTCGATCGTGCGGATAATTACGTTTCTCGTCTCTCGTCTTTCCGATCATTTTCCAGCCGCCACGTGTAAGTAACAGTACTTACGCGTTCTTACCGAGTATGTACGTTAACGCGATCCACGGCACTGGAGGAGCTGGCCCATAAATTTTCGATTCGCGAAAATAACTCGACGAACGGTCAATTAAGATATCGAGAGCGAGGGAGAGAGATAAAAATGGACCAACGATAGAAGGAGGAGAGGAAGAAAAGAGGAGGAACGGAGTTGTGGAGAGAAAGAGAAACGAAGAAAGAAAGGTGAAGCGCGCACGCGCGCGCGAGAGAGAAAGAAAGAGAAAGAGAAACGATGTGGAGAAGCCGCGTGTGTCAGAGAGAAGCTAGAGGACAAGAGGGCGTCGGCCCTGAGTGGCGAGCAGCAACCAGCCACCAGTCACCGATCACCGGGAACATTGCGCGCCAGCCCGCTCGCCTAGCTTTAATTACGATGCCGTGTTCCAACTGACCTCTCAAAATAGGGAAACGAATCGACTCGGAGAAGCTACTATCGCGGATCGACCGGTATTCCCACTCGATTCAATTTCCACACTCCAACGGAAACTCTCTCCGTCTTTCGTAAAAGTCTCTCTCCCTTCTCTAAAAGTCTCTTCCCTCGTTTGAAATTTATCTCTCGGTTCTCGCTCGGTATACGCTCGGCCCTATCATCTCCTCCACGTCCTCAGTGTCTTTCTCTCTTCCGCGCGCGTTTCTTCTTCGCCTTCTTCCTTCCCCTCCCCCCTCCACGTGCGTGTTTTACCGTGTCTCTTGTTTTGCGGCGCGCGCGAAACAAATCACTCTCGCGCGCGGTCGAGAATTCGCGACCTGCGACAAGCGGCGAGAAAGTAGGACGCGGCCGGTACCCGCGCGCGTACCTTGAAAATCTGCATACAACTTCGTCTGCTGCTCGACTTAAAGGCTTTTTCGTCCCACGCGGCCGACACCGCGACACGGAGAAAAACGATCAAGCAGATTATCGATAATTAAACCGCGTAGGTTGCTCGCGGCACCGTGGCTATAAATTTTCATTTTGCAAACGTCCTTCAACAACTCTCCCTCCCTCCCACCTTGAAAATAAAGCGTACAGAGAAAGCGCGAGAAGATCGTGATTCCTGTCGACAGGGTTGCGAGATACGCGCCGATCGTTCAATCCGAGACGAAGCGCGATAATGCCGGATAAAGACGCACACACCTGGCGTCTAGTTCTCCGTTCTAGAAGCGACAAAGCTGCTCGCGAAGTTGGTCGCATAGTTGGCGAGCATAGACCAGAAAGCGGCTATCGACTAACGCGACGGTTCGATTGCAGACTCTCTTGCAGACTCTGAATTTTCAATGTTACGCGTACGTCTTCAATAAAATTAAAACGAAATCAGATTTAAATTATAAGTTTTATCAATCATCAAAGCACTGCACACGTATTTATATAACATTCTATCCAGTTTTTTACATTTCCTCTTTTCCTTTGCATTCATATGTGTTGATCGTACGCATCAACACATATGGATTCAGAATAATTGTTAATGAATAAATAAATGTTAGTGTAAGAATAAATAAATAATTGTTAATGAATAAATAAACATATTTGGATTCAGAATAATTGTTAATGAATAAATAAATGTTATAATTAATGTTTATTATTACCAAATATTAATTGTGACAGCGACACAATGGTGGCGATCGGTTGAATACTATGAGTGAATGATTATATTGGATCCTTTAAGCAAACGATCGAGAGAATGCTCCGTTTGGATCTTTAAAAGTTGTATTCAGAGGACTAGATATGATAAAGCAAAGTCGCATGTACTACAATAAGCGAAAAGAAAAAGCATAAATGAACGAACGCGTACACTTTAACAGCTAACAAAATTTCTGTTAAATTGCGTTCAGACACGCCAACTGAGAATGATTTTTATTCAATGCTCACAGATACTACAATGGCTACTTTGATATTTTTTCCACGCGTCGTAGGAAGAAGGCGAATTAAAAATCTATATGTAATATAGTAAACTTACTGAACTTAAAAAATGTAAAATTTCACTATGAAAATTATATTTATGCACATCTCGCTGAAAAGGACACCGAGAAAGTCGATGCGGGAACTTTTGAAGGAAAAGTAGAAAGATTTTCGCTGGCCGCATATCCTGTGATTAACCGCCAACGCGCTTCACTCCGCGCCGAGGTGACATCGGAGCGTGAGATTAAAAATCAAGAAATTGAATGAGCAACGAAGGCGGTGTCGATCCCGCCGGGCTGTACCGTACGGAAGGGGGGACGCGAATCCCGTGGGGCCCCGTGGAGTCTCGCAACGAGTCCATGAGGTCAGACTGCGGGAATCGCAGAAACGAACTTTATTTCCTCGTGACAGTGCTGGTGGGTCCGGCCGGTTCGCGTCGGTGACAGACGTTAAAGTATTAGCCGATTGCGCGTATCCGATGTCCCTTCGAACCAACTTGGTTCGAGATGGTGCGCAAGAACGAACGATCGAACGGAACAGCAGAAAGAGAAAGAGTAGGAGTAGGAGAAGAAGGAATAGGAGGTGAAGGTGGAGGAGAAACCGAGAAAGACCGTTCCTCGAGCCACCCACCAAAAATAAAATCTTCTTTCCCACCCGTATTTTCTCTCTCTCTCTCTCTCTCTTTCTCTCTCGCTCATTCTGTCTTTCTCTTTTTCGTGTCCCCTCTGGCAACAAGACCCTCTTCCTCGATATCCACCCACAAAAATGCAACGACCGTCACTCCTCAGCCACGTACTCGTTCGTGGACGGGACCAGAACCTCTGCTGCATCGCGCAGGATCCATGATCTTCGTTCACAAGGAGAAACAAGACGAAATCACAAAATGACGTTCTCTTCGTTTTCCCCGGACGTCGAGATGCAGAACAAGATTTCTTATATAATAATTGCCAAATCTCTGCTGACCATCTGCGTTAGAAACAATCCTCGACGAAAAACACACGTTGGACTACGCGTGCGCATGTCCGTGGAAGAACATCAAACATGGCGTGAACCTGTCCGCCGATATAAATAAGGCCCGAGGGTCAGCGTGAGGACCAGGTTTACGAAATAAATACCGTAAGTTATGCCGGCTGTGAGAAACGAAACGCGCGTAACTAATAGAGGGGTTAATTCTACAATTTAACACACGATCTGCTAAAGTGTCTCGCGTCGCGGCCGCAACCGTGTGTGCGCGCACGCCTTCGAAAATCCTTCGAAATGCTCGTAAGTCGACGCACAAGACCGGGCCAGAGTATATATCGACGCACATCGAGTATCCGACTGCTCAGACCGATCGGTGGTTCGGGCATTCTTGACCCGTCGGGTCATCCGGTGACCACCGTCTCGCCCTTCTTCCCTTAAATTATTCGAAGGTGAGCACGGGAATCTGATTCGCGGCGACCGGAAAACAGGCAAGTACGCGAAAGACGTCCCGACGAAATATGCGCTTTTTTTCGTCACCGTTGTCGGAGACCCTTTAATATTAACCCTGTTCGCTCGGGCTCGCGGAACTGGTGGCGTATCGAGCAGAGGAATTTTTTTTTTTTTTTTTTTTTTTTTTTTTGGGCCGGGGAAAGANGAAAGATCATAGAAGGGATTCCGGAACGGCAACACGGATTCCGTTCAACACAGCAGCAGGATATTCGAAGACGTAGACGATTTTTTGTATCACAACTCTACTCTCATTCTCTCTCTCTATCTCTTGTCTTCGTTTCTCTCTGTTCGATCCGTTCCTGTGTTTCTTCGTTCCTCTCCGTTCATCGCCGCACCTCGCCGTTCTGGATCCTTTTTTTCCTCTCTTCCCGTTATACCTGGCAAAGCCTCGGGCAGGCAACTATTGTGCGCAACAAAGCTACACTTTTCTACCCAATCCCAAGCCTAATGGATAATTAATTTTTGATAAATCGCCGGTTCGTGACTGGCGTCGACGCACCGGCGTAATTTGTTTTTTTTCTTTTTTCCTTTTTCGATTTTTCACAAAAGCACACAACCTCCTGGTCCTTTCGATCGTCCTCCCGTGTCTCTCACGTTCCTCGGCCCTGGTCGCGCTCCTTTTTATTTAGGACGACAACCTCGAGATTCCAAGCCCTTTTTCAAATTCGTCGAGGTATCAGCCTGTCAGGATACATTAGGATAATACGATCAACGACTGCCGTAAACTCGGGAACTCTGGTCGGAACGGTAACTATTGTGACCAGTGATTTACACCGAGTCTCCCCTCTCTTTCCCTCTTTCTCACCATTTCTTTCCTCGATAAGTTATCGTCCAAGCTCTTTGTACGTGTCGCGATATTTTTGACAACTGGTCGGGAAAAAAAAACGGATATAAAATGGAGTAGCTCTCGTACCGGGAAATGGACTCAAGGCCGTTGGATGGGGGGAGGAGGGGGGAACAACGTGCACCGACATTGTAAGGACATATAGGCAAAAGGATCGAAGAGGTAAGAATTCGCCCGAAGCGTTCGCGTGGCTACCATCTCACTCTGGCCGTGTCTTGGTCATGCAGCGTGCACGCAACGCTGCCACACGCGGAAACTCGCTCGCGGAATCGCTACCGTCCGATGATTATTATTGTGCAAACAAGATACGTACACGCACGTCATTCCGGTTGGCTCCGGTGCTCCTCTGCCGAACGCGTGTAATTACTCGTACTCTCCTATGATTTTTCTTTTCGAGGCACGTACCTTCGACGTTCGCCCGTTTAGATACTCAGAAGTAAATAGAGGCAGTCGTTGACTTCAGAATTCAAGGAGAACAAATACGAACGATCTCGCCGGAGAGCAAAGGACTTTTTTCAATGAGCCTATTGTCGCGAGAAACGAGAAGAGTTTCAGAGGTGCAATTTCGTTGGTCTACCGTCCGTTACCGGTGTTTCTCCGGTGCAAACTTCTCTACATCCTCCCGTCTTCTCTTTCCTCTTCTTCTCGAATCTTCTCACCAGCACAGACTCGTGCCGTCTCATCCTCGAACTTCACCCTCTGCCCCCGCCCCTTCGACCGGTATACCAGCCCTCCTCCTAGAGGTAATTTACTTTCCATCCTCTTTCCTTCGCCGAGAGTGCTACGTCCTTTCTTCGTCCTCTCTTGCTCTTCTATCTCTTCTACGTGTTTCCTTCGGATGCGCTCGCTATACTCGATACGTGTAAACTGTATCTGCCCTTAATTGTAAATCTGCCTCGAAGTACGTTTCACAACGTATGTTGAAAAATATTACGTTCGAAAAGCGCAAACAGCGATGGGAACAAAGGGTGGAAGTTTTACGTTTTTGAAAATCGGCCTCGTTTGTGTCTCGGGACGAATCTCGAGGCAAATCCTGACCTGTCTGAGAGACGGACATTCGACGCCGATGTTTGACAGCGCGAGAAAATGGTCGGGAAAGTAATCGGCGGACAGGGCAATACACGCACGAATTGCCGCTACAAAGTTACTTTACAGTTGCCTACTACCAGACGTACATCCCTCTCGAGTTTATTCCTCCAAGCGTTCCGGCTTATTGTTAGAGAGGCAGTAGATCCGCATTAGCGTACTCCTACCGCGGTCGAGAAGGATCCCACTCTCATCCCTCCTCTTCATCCTCCCCCTTCCCTGTTCTTAGGTCTACTAGCGCCCGTTCCTTCTCTATCCACGTAGTCCGGTCTGTGGCGATGCTCGTCGCTCCAGCAGGAAACGCGAGGAACGAACGACGAAGACGGAGGTAGCCGGTCGGATAGAAAAAGAGAAGAAAGTTCAGAGTTCTCGCTCGCACTCGCGTAGCATCACCGAGGCCCCGGTATAATTAATACGGGCCCCGTGGAATGCCGGTCGCCTCACTCTCTTGGGCCTTATCCCCCTCTCGTCCCCCTTCCTCGCCCCCTCTCGCCGCTCATTCGTCCTCGCCGCTCATTCCGCCTTCTCCTCTTACTCACCCTCGTCTCCTTGCCTTGGTCCCCTCTTCCCCGCGATCCGCACGCCCCACACCCGGGCCCGTACACATCCGACCAGTTTCCATGCTCTCACCTAGGTCCTAGCAGGGACCCGGGCAACCCCTGGCCAATGCTCGGTCACTCTTCCACCTTCTTGGATCTGTCTTCTCTTCTCTCTCCTCTCCTCTCCTTTCTTTTCCCTTCTCGTCTTCCAGGAGACCTCCGCCGAAAAACTTCAAAAGTGGAGCACGCGTAACGAGGGCCACGAACGCGTCGCACCGACGACCAGCGACGACAATAACCAGAGGGGTCTCTTTTGACAGACCGACTCAAAATATTGCTGCCGCGCGTTATCCATGGACCTCACAGAAGCGTAAACGCGGTAGCCGCGCTACCCTCACCGCCGCCCTTCTCTATGATCGTTGTCGCGATGCCGGACGATCAGAGTTCGAGAAAGAATCGGCTCGTAACGAACCGGCGCGAGATTTCAATGGAAAGGGGGGAAAAAAGAAATATGGAGAAACGAAGAACAGAAGCCCGGACTGGGCCAGGCGGTTCTCCTTAAAAGGCGGAGCGCCTTTTCTCTTCCCTTGACTCGCTCCTCGTTTCGTAACCGAGCGGCGAACGGAGGTTCGGTTCTTCGTTTAACCGAGCGGCGAATGCACTTTGCAGGCTGTTACGTCGACACGAAAGTTGCTCGCGCCTCGCTTCGCCGATTTCTTGGGAAAATCGTTATCGTCTCGCCAACGCCTCGCAGAGAATCCGAGGATCGAGCGTTCGAATCGGGCCTCTTTCGCAAATACACGTGTAACCAGGCGACAGGTCAATTTGTCGTTACTTTGTTTCGTTGTACTCGAAAAGTCGAAAGAGAGAGAGAGAGAGAGAGAGAGAGAAAGAAGTTCTCGTTAGTTAAAATGCATCGGTACGGGGCCGGCGACAAGATGAAGAACGCGACTACCTTTCACTCTTGGGAATTTCTTTGAACCAAGGGGCTAATGAAACCACAGCATGTTCCTCTAAAGGAAGCAAAATCGAGAACGTTATTCTCTTTTTCACGTTCGGAGCACGTAGTACGAGATTTGCTTTTACATCCTTCTCCTCTCCTTCTTTCTCTTTCAGTTGCGCGCGGCCCGCCGACTTGGGTCAACCTAGCCACCGATTTCCGCTCTCGATGCTCATCGATCGCGTCGATCTTTCGTCTCATCGAGCGAGAAACCAGAACAAGAACATTAAAGGAAGAGCGGTATGGATCGAGTTTCCTTGGTTTGATTCGAAGACTTGCCGCCAAATTAATTCGAAAACGAAAATTACGATATTCTCTCAAATAACGATATTACTACGTTTCTTCGCTGGTAAATACGATCGTCGTAATTTGTCTAGTCCTCCTTCCACACGTCTCCGTATACGATAACGGAGCAAAATTGGACGCGAATTCCCAACGACAAAAGAGATTCGGCGGGGAATGACTGGCGATGACCCAGGAATAACCGAGCGCGAAGCGGCCACGCAGGCCTTTCGAATTTCTCATGACTCACTATCAGGATCATTATTACGCGTTGCGTCGGCAAGATGAGCGTGGGTGCAAAAAATCACCACGGCGAAATACGTGAAATTAACTCAATTCCCGTCGATGACACGTCAGGACCTCTGCTCTCTCCCTCTCTCCCTCTCTCTCTCTTTCTCTCTATTCCAGTTTTCGCGTCGTTCTCCTTGAAACGCGTTACACGCGAGCCACTCGCCTCTCCCAGGTTTTAATTACTTTAATGTCAGCGACGGTGCACGACCACATGGCGCTTAGGTCGTACCTTAAAGTCCACTTAAGCGGATTTCACTGACCTTAAATAGCCGAGATTCCTCGACACCTCTGTTCCCTGATCCGATCCGTGGAGCTACCCACCGGAGGGGAGACTGTAAAATTCAAAGATAATTTCCGTGGGTCTTTCGCCTTTTTCCACCGGCGGCAAAAATCCCGGGGCTTTTTTTCGCATCAGCAGTCGAACTGAGAGGAGCCGAGCAACCATCCGTAGCGGGGCGAAAGAACCTTCGCAGAATCTCGGGAACGCGCGGTACGCGTCCCGACTCGAAGACTGCTCTAAGCCTGCCTGTCCTGGATGAAAGGATCAAAGCGAACAAGCATAAAATCCTTGTCTTCGAGAAAATACACTCCCGCGATTTAGATCGAGCGACGTGGTATGCCGTGGCATGGCGGACGTACAGCCGTGCCAGCTGCCGCTGGATAAATTCGGTACCGCTGACAAATGAGTTTGGGCAAGTGCAAGTGAAATGCAGCCGCAAAAAGCTGACTCGCCACTCCGCGCCAACTCGGAATGGAAGTACGGGGA
>NIPQ01024088.1:0-20683 GCA_002806875.1 Lepidotrigona ventralis hoosana
GAAAATTCGCGTGCCTCGTTGAACACTTCCTCGATTAAAGAAAATCTTTCTGTCCCGTTTCGCAAACGTTGGCTCAGCAACGAGAAATTTTTCGCGTCCAAGAGACTTATCGCGAGCTAATAAATATTCCACTGCACTTACATTTCCATGATTGAACGTCTGGAAATTCGACGAGACGTCGATCGATCGGGACAGTTCGTCCGGTGGAAATTTCAGGCCGCCAATGGCCACTGGCCACCGCCAGTTCGTGTCCGCACCACTGCACTTACATTTCCATGATTGAACGTCTGGAAATTCGACGAGACGTCGATCGATCGGGACAGTTCGTCCGGTGGAAATTTCAGGCCGCCAATGGCCACTGGCCACCGCCAGTTCGTGTCCGCGTATACCGTAGCCAGGTATTTATCGGCGTTTGATCAACATTCCAGGCGGTGCGTGTACGCGCGTGCGGCGGCGCGCTACGCAATCCGAATCAGCCGCGCTTTATCGGTCGTCAACCGGAAGCTCACGTTTATACAGAGCGCCTAAAGGCGAGTGGCTGCCAGGAGAGGCCGTGCGTGCACCTATCTCGAGCATGATCGATAAAATTCCGTGCCCGGTTTGTCCGCTATAATCACGTATTTCGAGTCTTCAGGCCGTTCTAGGTTTCTAGATCGGAAAACCACCAGACATCGAGGCCGATTTTCGTTGATAGTGTTCCAACCGCGTACAATTCTCGCTCGAAAACGCAACGAAGAAACTAGATCGATTTTTATAATTGAAGAACAGAATACTACTTCTATTTATCGATGACAGCATCGTAATCTTGTAACTTTAATTTAGCAAATTAAGTGCAGTCGAAATATCATCGCTAAATATTTTGCAGTTTCTCCTTCTTTCTTAGATCCTTTCTGCTATCTTTTTCTCAATTCTTTTCAATGCACATGTATTTATATTACATAAAGAACAATCGTTAAGATTTTAAGTATTGTACAAGAGGTAAAGTACTTCTGCAGACGGTACTTTATCAATTGGAAAATATAAATTCAAGGAAGTGATTCAAAAGAATCGAAATACACAATTATGTTAATACACAACATTAAGAGGTAACTACTTTGAGAGCAATTGTAGTTGAGTTTTGTTAAAATTCACCGATGGTATGCACGTGCACGAGCGTGACGAGACTCTTTGATCTACACTTGCATTGTTATTGCATCCTTCGCCAGCCTGAGGATTCCTTACAGGACAATCGATTAATTCCGCGTCAGATCAACCATTCAACAGTGACATGAGAGTGTTCAATTCAATTGTCATTATATTGTAAATTTTCCAATAGAGAGCGTTCATTTTTTTTTAAAGAATTTCCATTCGTTTGAAATCTATCATTCGACGAAACACCAATTCGTTGAAAGTTCGTTGTTTCGAACACGACGATCGGTGTTTCTTGCCAAACGATGCACATTCCGCTTAGTGCGTGATTATCTCTGACACGAAATGGTTACGAGTGACCCATTTTCCAGCAGGTCTCTGTTTTCCTAAGATCTTCACTCGGACTTCCGGATTCTCACGTGACGCCGTAGCCGAATTTTGTCCAAGTTTCGTTGTACTCTTGCTAGACCAGTTGCACGAACGACATCGTTCGTGGACAACCCAGTTTTCGAGCTGCGCGCTCCAAACTTCGCGTCGAAAGCAGGTAACTGCTTCCTTTCCACGCTGGAAGCTTGTACTTCATAAGTTTAAATGGCGAACCGGTGCGATGGAACGGTGATTTCAGCGGTACTCTCTTCGGAAAGATTCAAACTACCGTATCAAAGATTCGAACAGTGCTGGTATATTTAAGCTGAGCAACTGAACCCCGAACTTCGAAACGAAGAATTTCCTACCCAACTCCAACTAATCACAAGGATACGTTGGAGACGTATTTAACCTATAAAAATCTTCTTTAACCTATTGACGTACAGTGCTTGTGTCTCATACTCTCAGTTACTTACTTCATTCAATTTAATCAAATTAATTTCATTTAATTCGTATGTCAAGGGGTTAAATCAATTCCAAATAAACGGGGGGAAAAAAGATGGATCTATGCTTCTCGATCCGCGAAGTATCACCGAGTCCAAGCGGAAACGGAAGACATCGTGGGTGGTTCTTGATGCGATTTAGCCGCGATTTGGAGGACGTGTTCGTGGCAAGCTATCGAATGGAACGGAGAGAGTCGAAAAGCCCCGGCATGGAGATAAGTAGGATACCATATTGATTGCGACTGACTCCGCCGTGGTTGTCGAGAGTTTGAAAGTGAGGAACTGGCCGTTGCCGGAAAGATGGGTGTCTGGAGAGAGAAAGAGAGCGAGAGAGAGGTGGGGAGTGAAACGGACGTTGGTGGTCGACAGCAAAGGAGAGAGAGAGAGAGAGAGAGAGAGAGAGAGAGAGAGAGACAGCTAGGGAGCCAGTGGTGAAAACGTATAGATGCCTCGGCTGAAAAGAGACCGGCCAACGGAACAAGCGAGCTCGAAAACCGAGGGAACTCCGGAGGAGAGAGGCACAGACCGCCGCGAGAATTACCGGATCGATATTAAGTTGTGATAGTTCCCGTTTCGACTACAGGGCGCTCGCGTTTGCGCCCTTACAGCCCACCCCCTGATCGTGCCTACCTGCAGCTGCACCTGGCGATGGCCTGACCTCGCGAGCTGTGTAACCTTTAGACCGCGGCATTCGGATTATATCGAGAGGCAAAGCTCGGCCTCGGTTATCTATTAATGCTCAAACACAGGTCGTCGCTCGGCGAAGTCCGCTCGACTTTCGGCTGTTTGATCGCTATGGATCAGCTTTGATCGACTCACACACGCGTTCGAAAGGAACTGTCGCACAAAGAAAGTGACAAGACATCGGATCGAAACTTTCCTTCGGATCCGAGCCAAACAACAAGTTCATTGCAATTTAATGTACGACGTACGTAAGTCAAGAAAGTTGATTTCTGGATAACGAGGGATGGGGTGAATATCGAATATTGATTCTGTAATATCGAAGAATGCTAACGTTCCTTTTACGCAAGCTAGCAAAAGTAAAATTATACCCTGTACCACTCGCAGGACGAAAGTTGAACTTTAATCTCTTATAGATGTGGTGCCATTTTCAAAAGTGTGTATCTAACATTGTGTCGCTGGAACGGTGCAATGATGATTATATTCGTCAAACACAGAGTATGTGGAGCCACTGTGAATTTGAATTAAATTGTAAGGAAATGGCACTAATTTTTTTTAAATCGATAATTTTATTGTTCAACTTTAATTAATTAATGGCAAGAAAATATTTAGAAGTTATATAGTAAACAGAACTAGTCAAATCTTGTCTCTAAATATTCTAAAATGTCTAAAATTTACAAATATGTAACAAATTGTAATTACTTTACTACTATTATACAAAAAAATTCACAGCTAAGAGGTCAAAAATGTGGTATTAAGCTAAATAGATAAAAATTTACTCTTGCCTAATGGTTTGAAGCGTGTTTCGCGAGATAAGATAATTCATAAGAAATAACTAACTTTTTTAAATAAATATAAATAAACAAAGTTTATAAATTCTGTTTACGATATCGACATTCTCAAAGATCGATTAATTACATTTAGGGATGACAGTCAGATTTCTCTCGGGCAATTGTGTGAAAAAATTGATTTCAGCTAAAACGGACACGGTGCTCCGAACGCTTCCAAGCGTCAGCGCGTATGTGCGAAAGTCGCCTCCATAATTCAACGTCGTTCAAAATTTGAAGCTGCGGAATAAAGCTTATCGATCGGCGGCGGTGCACGACTGTAACAAATTTACAGGCATGTTTCATTGATTACGAGCCCCGTTGAATGTTTAAAATCGGTCGGGGGCCAGTGCGTCGTAGAGACCGGCGAACCGTGGCTCTCGTTCCATCCAAATGGAAACATTTTTTTTTCTTTTTTTTTTGCAAGCTGAAAGGCAACCGGTCGATCATTGATCGCTGCTAATAGTTTTCGAATATTTTATTCGCCAGGTTTAGCGGATAGGATGTTTCGCTCGGCGGCGAGCAGCCAGCCGATTTACACGGAAAGCCTCCCTCCTCTCCTCTTGGATCGATCGCCGGAGCGTAGTGTTCGATGCCAACAGCGAAGCGAGTTACGCGAAATGGCCCTCGCAATAACGTATTAAGAATCAGAAGTAAAAGCCTTATAAGTAATATTGCCGTTCTGCGAGTTTACCCTCTTCAGCCGGTGACAGCGATATAATGGGTTCTCCGATTGCCTCTATCACACCCGGTTGCGCCATTTCCAGACTTATCCGCCCACGTTTCCTTTCGCGCGAAAATACCGTGTGTATCGACGAGCACACACGCCGATCGTGTGCACGATACGTGTGCTGTCACGGGGACTCGATGTACCGTGGAAAATTCGCAACCTTTCGCAGCCCTGCGAGCAATCTGATTTCTCGACAGGAAGACGCTTCTCTGTCCAGGTCGCAATTTCGGCCAAGAAAACACCCTCGATCAGAGACGATTCTATGACACGAAGAAGCGTACGAGGATGACTGTTATTTCCAGTAAAATAATATCGCATATTTCTGGCAACGATATATATGCCTCGGCGAATATATTTTTCAATCCTCGCGCGCGCGAGGAATATTTTCGATATTCTGTCACGATTGCAAAGATACGAAATTGAAATACGACTTTGAAAAGTTTTACTGAGTTTGCTGTGGTTCGCTTCGTTGTCGAAACGTTTGAATGTTTTCGAGAATTATTGTCCACGTATAATTAACACGGTGAGATTCATTTCTGTAAAGTTGATGTAAGCGTCGATGTAATGATCCAAGCTCTCTCTAGCTCGGTGAATCTCTCACGAGCGATTTTTGGCAAACTTGCTAACTACATCTATTTACAGGTGATGAAATTAGTGAAATTAAAGGAGCACCGAGCGCACATTCATCTTCTTCAACGTAGCAAATAAAGTTGGAAGTTCGCACGCAGACGCAGAACAAACGATTACAGTTGGCTCGGTTTACAGCCAGCCAACGATTAGAATCGAGAAACCTCTAATTCAATCAATCTACTCGATTCATCGACAACTTCATTCCCCGCACTTTACGTTCGAATAGACACGTACAACGACGTTCAACTCGCCGCGGGTTTTTATCCGGAACCTCATCTCCACCGACGAGAGCGGTTTTACCCGTTCAATTGCAGCCGGTGATTTCTTATCGAGAGCTGGCAGCCTCGATTCCCGAGTGTGTTCTCGTGGCACGCGGCATATCGAGAAGCACGAAGTGGAAAGAAAAGCTGCAACGGAACAGATCGGTCGTGAGAAAGCGACCGATAACGAAACCTCGATGACAGACACGCGGCGGATGTGTGCATCGATTTTTCAGGTACAACTGCGTGGGAAGCGCGCGATCGTAGGTCAGATTGCAATATCGCGCGACCCTTGACACCGAAATGCTGGAGCTCGCTTGGCGTTGCAGTTGCAGGAGATTTTCAGCGGGTGTAATAGAGATTTAATAGACGATGGGTAGCGGATTGTAACGGAGGCTCGGTGCACGGCAAGGGTTCATCGCGTCGCTCGTAACGGGTTATGCGACTCGCGGTGTATCTCAGATTGCCATCTGAGCGCGCGAGTACACTTCCAATGAAAATCTACGCGCGCGAGCACGTTCTTTCGCCATACTTTCTCTCGTATTTTATCGTATTTTATCAAGAACGTTGACAGTGAAGACTCACGAGATACCGATATTTGTCTATTGTTTCATCCCGAGGGTGTAGTTATCCGAGTTACGCTGGTGTTTCAAAGTTGCATTATTTGCAACTATACTCTCTCTTGCACGACTCGATCGTTATAATAAAAGTCACATTCATAGGTTACGAATTGTTATTATTAACAAGACATAATTGTTATTATTGACAAGACTTGTATGACAGTAAGAAAAGTAACGAGACAATGAATAAATTTATACATATCAACACATAATATATATATAGTGTATATAATACACATAAATTTTGCAAATTAGATATATAATAAATATAATAAATATAATATAATATAATAAAAAAAATAATATAGAGGAAAGTAGGATGCCTAATGTATTTAGTTTCGTAACAAAAAATCGTACATTCGAAACAAAAAAAAAAACATTCGCGTAAGGCTAAATCTCTTAATTGGATTTTATGAAATAAAAAGATGACCAAACTTTTTGGAAAAAATTGTTTGGCTCACGGAAAAATAAAATTTTCTGGAGGTATACAAAAACCCGGTTTTCCCCCATAGGGGTAGGTATTTATTGAAAGACGTATAAAATGCAATATAGTTATAAAATTTTTATTTTTATTAGTTAAAAAATAGCAAAAACAATTATTTTTAACAATTTTAATAAATATAAAAGTATTCTATCTCATAAAAAATTATGTTAATTACTAGTTTAGAAATTTTTACTGTATTTATAAAAAAATTGAACTGTTTCAACGTATAAATATATATACATATATCTTAATTAACAAAACAAAAGTTACAAATAAAATATTCGTCGCCTTCTTCAATACTTGTACATACATGTGCCCATCCATAACACGTAGTGCATTGAATCCATTGTTTTTTGGATTTGGAATGGGTTGAAATACTGAAGAGAGTCAAAGTGCTCTCTAAGGACTATAGAATACAAATATTATTTATCTGAATGGAATTCGTAAATGTGAAAAATATTAAAAAACAATCACTTCAAATTGAAATTTTTAACGCTATATGGAACATGGATTGTAAAATAAGGGTTCATCCGAATATCATGCTACAAATCGATTCTATTTTCGAATGAAATTTAATAGTTTGACCCTACTTTCCCTTAATATAATATAAAAATTATAAACATAATAAATTTA
Organism: Lepidotrigona ventralis hoosana; assembly: GCA_002806875.1. Taxonomy (NCBI): domain Eukaryota; kingdom Metazoa; phylum Arthropoda; class Insecta; order Hymenoptera; family Apidae; genus Lepidotrigona; species Lepidotrigona ventralis. Next base: position 6,863 of record NIPQ01024088.1, read on the forward strand.
TATAATAAATTCTGCAATTCAGCAACAAAACAGTATGAGACAAATAACAATAATAAGACAAAATCAGATATACCTGTATAGATATTGTAGAAAAGATATTGTATTCTTGTTTCTCATTGAATATAAGGAATGTTCTTTCACAATGCAAGTTATTCAAAGTTTTAATGCAAATTATAAGACAATATTTTTCACAAAAAAATCAATACACGATCTTTTACTGTGCCACTTTCTTTTTGTACAATTTCTATCATTCTCCTTGGTAGCAATTGATTTTTGTTTTAAACATTTCCATTTCCCTTCTAAACATATTCTTAGTTCATCGACACTGTTAAATTGTCTTTCTTTAAAACATATATGTTTATCTAATCATTAGCTAAGCTGAAATTCTTAGAACTATATTAGCACACGTTTATTGCTGCACAGAGTAAACGCTAATGTTTTCATTTCTTATTGAAATTCTTAAAGAAGTTGAGATTCTTGAAATTGAATAAACATACGTGTATTACCTATTGTACAAGATAAACACTAATAATATTTTTCAAGTCTTATAGTTTCGTCGCGGAGCATATGCCATTTCACAGAAAACATTGTGACTTACAAATAACAGAAGGATCTTCGCAGTACCCAGTTCAGCTGTTGAAGAGCACGAACGTACATCTGACACTTTCGTGAACCTGAAATAGATAATGGAACGATAAGCAAACTAATTGTAAGTGTTTTAATCATTTTGTAAAATTATAAAGTTATTAAAACGATCTGTAACTTGTAGATAGTAACTGATAAATTCTCCGTGTTAGTACCATCACGATCATCGGTAAGTGGTTGTAACAAATTTAAATGTATATGTTCTTGTCGTAATTATATTTTTGTAATTAAGAAATTAGAAAAGGTTGATAGTTTTGGTGTCGCTACTATACTATAGCGACAATGACAATGCTTTATATTTATGCAAGATTATGAAAATCCGCACAATTAGCTTCAAGCTAATTTTCACTAAGTGTTCAGTGATGGATGGATGTGTACGTGGCAGAACTCACAAATTCTTAAGAAAACACGCCGACCTTGGATGAAAGTTATGTTATTAGTTTAGTGGACTTTGTGCAAGAGAACTGTGATACCACTGGAACATCTAGTGGAACGTGAAACGTTCAATGAACATGGAAAGTGCGCGACAAGCGTTAAACGAGCGATTATAGAATTTTCGCTTGCAGATTGTGCACGAGCCAAATGGCCACGGTTGGAATTTTTTCGCCAGGGAACAAGCCATTTGGCAAACAAATAATCGAAATAGAATAGTGATATGCAACGCAGAACAACGCAAACATCGAGCAAACCTTTCTGTAATATATATATCGAATAGTGAACGAACAAACAAACCATCGGGCAAGCCATAGTGTTTTGAACAACAACGTGTTAACACCCGCGTAACTTACGCCAACTGTTGCTCCCCGACGTTCAACCTGACAGGACGATAAACGCCATTAGAATCCAAAACACGATATCGAGTGTCAACCGGACGAGTCTCACGGTCCGTACCTATGTCATCTTTCAGCACCCACGTCAGCTACAATTAGGCGACGGACCGGTGTTCCGGAGTCAATGTCGCCGACTACCAGCCTCCATTCGTCCAACGATCCGCGTTTCCTCTTTTTCTCGTCCGCTTCTTGAGCCTCGCGAACAGTGGAACAGAAGGCGTCGAATAAATTTGTAACGACGAACCGTGAAACTTGTCACATGTGCAGTGAGTCACGTTCGATGATCTAGTTACAATCTAATTGTCTAAATGTGAATTACCAAGCTTAATTATCAACTCTCAAATAGTTAGGTTACGGATGATTATAGAAATTTACGTTGGATTATTAAAATTTCGGGGTATTTTAGTTTGTATATTATCCGTCAGATAGTACAAAATTTGAAGACACAAATATGCATACAAACGTAATGTATGTGTAGATTTGAAGTGTAATACCATTAATTATCTTCGTGAGAATATCACACTGTATGACAACTGTCATCCATAGTCAAGCTAAAAATTCCAAAATTAAATAATTTAATCCTAGATTGTCATGTGTCTCCAATACGTCGATAACATCGATTAAAAGTTAAAATACGTTCCAAGCTATTAAGGAAAAATTAATTGCTTAAATATAGCAGTGCGAGAATACGAATACTGCCCTGTGACTCACTGTACGTGAGACACGCGTACAGACGCCACGAGTTGCACAGATGTGAATTATCACGGATTTCACGATATGCATTCGCGTGGAATGTCCACGAAGAGCGGCGAAGCGTGCGGATGGCACAAGGGAACGAGAAAAAGAGCGATCATGAGAGGTCACTGCTTCCTGGAGGGCTGCTTCCACGTCGTCATCGCTTCCTGTGTTTACAATGTACCGTCTTGACGTCTCGTTGGCCCTCGAACGTGGCCGCTGTGCTGACAACTTGTCAGTGCGCCTCTTCTGAATGTTTTCCGACGGGGGACACATGGTGATCGTTGCACCGTCGTAGACTAAACTTGCGCTCGAAACACGCTCCTCGCTCTCTGCTCCGCCTCCGCCGTTTTGCTGGTTGTTTTGAAAAAAAAAAAAAAAGAGAAAGCCGTGGAGCTTCTTCTGGACGACTGGCGCGATTCGCAGAAACGGATACACACAAACGGTTGCACATTCTCGTCTTCGGTCACCGATCGAACCGCCAGACGAACCGGAGAGAGAGACCGTTTCCCAGGATAGATACCGAACCAAGTGGTTTCTTTCTAACCTCAGTCTGGCCAACCGGTTTACATCGACAACTCTTTTATTTCTTTTATTTTTACTGTCACTCCGAAACTTTATTTCTTGGTAAATATTTTCACGTAGAACAATTAAATATCAACATCTGGAATTATATGGCGATAAGTTGGAGAGAGATCGTGATAGATATCGAATCAAATGGTCCTGGTGTGATCAGCCGATGTATGTCTTGTTACAGTGATTTTCGATTTTTTAATTAAGATCATAAAATCACTTTGAATTCCCACTCCTTTTTATATGTATTTTCATGTTGAAATTTATGCGAAAGTTTCACTTCGCTTCGCTTCAAACTTGTTTCTACGGTTTATTGATTGATATTACTGAATGTTGCATAAACAAGAAGCAAGAGTTTGCAAAGAAATGTGCTAGTAGAAAATCGAAGAAACGCAAGTCGAAGATAGAGTACATAATATGTCTTCGTTACTGTCAGACGTGGTCGTATTTAGAAATTGGAAAAAATGCGAACGAACTAACTTTCCAATCGTGCATAATATTAATAAACTACGTAGCAGTTTACGACTAGTAGTTTACTAGTGCACGATTTGTGAATAGTTTAGTTTTAGTTGCTTGACACTCGATAATTATGTAATGTAGTTGCTACGATAGTGATAGTAATAAGAATTTTTATACATTTATAAAACCAAAGAGTAATGCTTTGTACAATATGAAGCAATCTTTTGATCCTAATTTCATAATTAATATTAGCTTTCATAAAATCTTGTGTTTACTTAGAACTGGTAGATCATTTTCCATTGAAAATTACCTGTGCCATACAAATATACCTGTTACCTTTGTCAAAATCTCCAATTAACGAAAACTTCAATCAAAAGCCTGAATTTAGTTATAATATTGTATTATAATGATCACAATGACTAAACTCTTCCATCAGCTGAAGATTTTGACAATGAAAGAGTATTTGCATGGCACAAATAGTTTTCAATGAAACATATCTTGGAGAACATAGTTAGGTCTTACAATTAGATTACAACGTTCGTGAAACATATGTAACACTCGACACAACTTCTCTCGAATCACGTAAAACTCAAGAATTCTAAAGAATATTCTCCCATCTCGTAGGTTTTCGAATTCGCGACACTTTTTCTGGTAGCCTCGCGCACGAACTTCTTAACGAGCATAAACGTAATTACTGCAACGAAGTTCGTTACCCGGGGGGCGAGGTACATCTTATTTTCACTTGATCGTTAACGACGATGCTTCTAAAAGGGAAATCGAGCCGGTGGAGGGAGCTCGGGCAGAGGGGGAGAGGGCGAAATAAAAAGTTGCGTTATTGCTGCGGGAGGGGGAGAGGGGAATGGGCGACAACTACCGGGCATCGGGGCGAAATTTTAATCGCGTTAATTAATTATTCCTGGTGGCGAGCGTATTTTCTTATTCCATTAGCGCGTCAACGAATCCCCGTTTCACGAGCGGGGAATAACGATTTTTTCCTGCCGCAGTTTTCTCGCTCGCGAAAGAATGCGCGAGTTACATCTCACACAGAGGCTGTCCATTTAGGCAGGGCTAACGTAAAGTTATGTTAAATTCGTTAAAAAATTTACGCCGATATTGGACTGTGCCCGCGAATGTTGTATCGTATTCCGTTCTTCATTTCGCGTTGCGTACGGAAACTACTCTGCTCTACCAGCACAAAGACGAGCAAAATTTTAATCGAGAAACTTTCTGGCAGAAGCTCGTTCTACTTTGTTCCACTGCCGAGTCGAATGATGTGTGATTCTGATTTCTAATGTTCGTTGAATTAGAAGTTGATAATTGATTAAGGAGAAGAAAGGGAAGTATACTTATTTTTGTTCTTACTGAATCAAAGATCAATAAGAGTGAGATAATGACTGCTTAAAGTAGGGTTTTTGTATTCTATCTTATTTGTTATATCACAGTTGAATAACACTTATCGAAGCATCGTCTAATTTATCTATGTTGCGTGTCTATGTCACCACTTGTGGATACTTTCATGAGGCTCATTTTTCAAAATTGTCAAATACTCGTTCACCAAGTGACAGAAGAAATCAGAAAATCAAGGAAAACTCATATTTTTCCCTTCGCGTGATCCTCAATTTCGATCGAATCTTCTCACTCAACTTTCCTGATACTTTCGACGACGCGCATGCATGAACGACCATTATATACAATAAATCCCAGTTAGCGCAACAGTCTTAGTCCCCTCTACAGGCTACCCCTATCGCCTATCAAATAGGCACGGAAACTCGACGACAAAAGAGCCAAGCGGTAAGCCAGCATGTTCGAACTCGGACGATAATGGCAATTGCGTTCCACATAAGTACGCGCACACACGCGTAGACACGCCCCAACGCAGAAGTCATTGCTCGTAGGTCGGACTCGGCGCGGCTAATTGGGGTAATTTTCCCCGGGACCAATGTAAACGCCGCGGTGGTTAGAACTTGGCCGAGGAGGAGGCTCGACGTATTAACGGCTTTCCTAGTTGTTAGAATACCAGACGGCCAGGGTATTCGCATTGTGCCGCGATCTCGGGCTAGAAGCGAAATGCGCGTCTTTCATATGACAAAGCAGCCACGCAACCGTGCGTCGGGCGGCCTTGTTTCGAGGCGGTATCGGTTCCTTCTCCGGACGCAGTCTGCTCGCTTCATCTAACTGGCTGCCACTAGCTCCCAGCCGTGAACGCTCGATGAATGATACTCGGGATAACGTATCTCTTAATTAATTCCGCGTTAAAGCGGCTGAATGCTTGCGATTTCTGTGGCGCGGTATAATCGAATGCCCGTGGCTGGCCATTGTTGCATGATCTACGGAGGCTAGTTTGATAGGAAGTCGCGTCGAAATTGGAATCACATTTCCAGTTGGGAATATTTGTTACCGACGTCACACCGTCCCTAACGGGATTTCGTTGTGTACGAGAAGTCTGCTTGCCTACGCTCCCTGCTTCGAGCTATTCTGTGAGACTTGATTGTGCATTTTTGCGCGAGTCTTTTTTCTTCTATTTTTTTCTTTAACGGCATTCTCGCGATGAAATCTGCAGTTTTATAAGGGGATTTTGTTCTAGAACTCTGCTAATGGTCGTATTTTTTTTCTTTTTTTCAAGAATACTTCCGCGATGCAATTTGCATTTGTAGGATAGTGGAAATTTTGTTCTGTCATTTTTGTTATATCTTATATCTTATATTCTTTCTGAATTTCACAATTAAATAAGTAAATTTCGATAGTAGATAGAAGATCGAATAATCAGATCCGATATTTATTCAATAGAAATAAAAAGTAGGCTCATGGTGAACTAATATCGAACTGTAAGGGGAAGTGCGTTGCACACAAATTAGAATTCACTATTACCTATTATCATCAAATTCTACACAACTTAAAAATCGCTTTGACATTTCAAATCAAGCCTTTGACAACTATTAAAAATATCAAAAGCGACAAGAAATCATCAAGCACCAATAACTTGGAATTAAAACTTTTTAAAATGATGAAACGAAATTCTCAAAATGACTTTGACACCATGTTTATTACAAGTAGCGGAACATCCTCTTCAACAATAATCTGTTACACAGTTTTGATAGTTCCTAGTGAAAAGGGATTTTAATCTACCGCTGAGGTTGAAACAACCGCGCCTTCGGGCAGTTAAAAAGTTTAATTCGCGATGTTAGCGTTAAAATGGTTTCTGCTTGATCGTAACTCCGTGACGTTTCAGACGGTACCGTATTTTCGCAGATGAACTAAAAACACGCTGTTGTTCCTCGCGTGAAAAGGATACTGCATAATTCGTGCCCGGGTCAATTCCATCCAAACTCCGTCGATATGAACATCTTGAACGGTTCTACGTTCCTCTCGCTTCGATGATTGCATCGCGTGCATCGTTCTGTATGCGCAACATATATAAAGATCAATGAGTCTTGCACTTGTGTAACCGTTAATTGATTTCGATGTTCGAAATAAATTACGCTGAATTTTTTTGCAAGATTCGTTTAAAGAACATTTGTCGTTGATATAAAATTGTACAAAGATATTCGATGTAATAAATTATTTGCAAAGGTGACACGACAATTTGAAGAACAATTTTTTTTCTCAGTTTTAGAATAGGTTTAGGTTAGACGCAAGAGAGTGAATAAATGAATGTTTCGACCTTAGAAAATTGAAGATTACACGATGAAGGATATATCACGTTGATGGATCGGTATGAGCAAAGGAAGTGATTTTTCTTCATTAAATGGTTGGAAATAATACAAAATGGCCAGAAAATTATAATAATTGTCGACCACAAAGTTATCGATCAATTAGCTGTATGAGAGACTGACTGTTCGGGTTTATTATATATATAAGTTATTATAAGATTATTATCTGTAACAATTATTATTTGTACTATATTATATATTATTAATGCTAACAAAATATTAAATAAATACAGTATTTTTTGGTGAGATAGATAGCAAAAGTATCAAGATTGTGAAATGCAAAGTTTCATTGTTCAAGAGGCACCTCTGTATCTCTATGTTTCTTTGGTTGTGAATCAATTTTATACGCGTTGCACGATACGATATAATGCAAGTGGTTCATAGTCAATACGGCGTACACTTGCGTCCGAATTGTTGAATTAAATGTAATAAATAGAATTCTAAGCCGACATGTCGGGGCCATGAGTCGGTGTCGACACCCTCGGGCAACAGCCCTGCGCGCACTGTGGTACCCCCTTCATTAATTATACTCACGAGGGGGCAATATGCCAGGAATCTTGGATACTTCGAAGCTATGCTTACTGAGCGAACCCCGCATCTGTCAAATCTACTCTGCTTGGGGGCAGATGATGGATTTTCGCGAAGTCGGTGCACGCATTCACTAGCCGCGTCGGCGAGGCACGAGGTGGAAAAGCTTTCCACGCTTCCAACTGGAGTCCATATTTCTCGAACGTCGAACGCCGATTTAGCGACGCTTCGAGTGCAACCATTTTGGTAATATGATCCCATCAATTCTGAGAATGTTGGCTGTAAATTTCATTCGGGAGATGCAGTCGCGAAATAACGCTTTGTAAGCGATTCTCACAGCTCCGATGTCGAATTATTCTTTTGGAAATATATACTTCTCTAATTATCAACTTTGAACAACCGACGTACAAAATTTCATTTCATTTCATTTCAATGGTGACGTGTTTAAGCTTAAGATTGACCATTGCAAGAATTCTATGATTCACTGTGCATCAAACAAGTTCATTAATATTTATTAATTAAACTCAGTGTCGACGAGGAATGACCAGAATATTTCAATAATTATTCGACGAAGTACACGTTTTAAATTTTCAATAATTTCCTACCAAAGTCTTAGGGTGTACGGTGTCTCGATAATCCAACGGCGCGACTTTGGGACGTCCCGAGAGTTACACAATCCCAATTAATTTACGCTTGGCCAGCACGATAATCCGTAGGATCTCCGCGAGCACGTAACCGAATTGCCGGTAATATGGTAAGTTTATACGGTCGAATGTACTCGAACGGGACCCCCTCGATCTGTCCCAGGTGGAAAGACCGACTGGTTCCACGCCAATGGGCATTATACGGGACCTGACAGTCAGGCCGCGGCGTGTTGCAGTGATTAATGCTAACTGCGAGCTACCCTTCTCCGGACTATTGCCATCCACCCTCTCGCTCGCCCCGGTAACAGATGTACCCCCTATTAATCAATCTGATCCTCCGTTCGTGCTCTCGCGCTGTATCGCCGTTGGCTGTTCCACTCTCGCATGTCATCGTTCAACCCCTTCTGGATTCTTTGCGTCACGCGTTATGCTCTACGCTCGTTCCTACCTATCGCGTGCGTCTTTCGTTTTGTACGTCGTAAACGAGTGTTTATGTTCTTCTGAGTATCCTCCGTTTTCTTTATACCCCTAACAACGTAGATACACTGTTCTTAATAAGACCGATAAAACGCGCGCTGTTGCACAGTATTCATTAGGGACATTATGCAGGGTACTCTCTTGCCGTTCTCGTTTATCAAAATTGATTTTTGAGAATATATTTGGACGTATACTAGAAGGAATCTTAAGAGATAGAATTCAAGTATAGATTCGTTTACAGCCTATTAAAAAATACACTCTTTCGGATATTTTATATAGTTTTGCTTGTTATATGCATTCTTGCAGTCTAGTTGTAATTTCTACCGCGAAAGAATGTGATCGACGGGAGGTACGAAAAATTAAATAATCTTTTTAAACACACGCCGTCATTATAGTGACTCCTCCATTATATCAATCAGCGAAAGAAAAAAAATCTATTCTCGAGGCGCGAGTCAATTAGTACGGCAGACGAAATTAAAAGAACACGAAGGCGAACCTGCGCCCGTGCGAGTCAATGCTTTTTAGGACAGCGGAAGCTCGCAATTGGTATACCGCCCCTGTCATCCCCTTTCGAGCACAGAAACCACCACCACCTTTACACCGTCGTCCGTCTTCGCTGCAGAGTGGCTCCTTTATCGAGCATAATATCACGCTTGACAATGCGTGTCCCCGTTCGATTCACGCCTTCCATCTGATGATAATAAATGGCCGCGATTAATTGAATAATGGAAAGAGCGTAATGAGCCGTCACGTAGAGGAGGGACGGGGCTTGCTTTTCACCGGCGGGTCGTGCGCGATCACCGACACTGTGTGTATAGCAGCTACCCAGTTACCATCCCCAGCTGCCATTCCCCCCGAGCAGCCGCAATATTTTTCGCGTCCATTAAGCGGCGACCCTGTGAGGTGGTAGTTTTTAAGTGGAGGGTGGAAAAAACCGTCTTACGGCCGCAACTCTCCGCCCGTTTCTTCTTTTTTTTTTTCTCCACAGGCGTTCTACCTCTCGCCGGTTTCCCTGTTTCCTCCACCCCAGTCGTCAAAGGACGAAGAAAGAAAATTGTTTCGTTCGAGCTCCCGCGAACCCGCGGCCGCCGCCTCTTGTTTCTTATTTCAAGCGTCGTTGATCGAGATAAATTCATCCGCGGTTATTACGGATTATTGTGCGGACAAATTGCGTTCGCCGGAGTTGTAACGCGACGGAACTCAGGGGTCGTTATACCGATAACGTTGGGACAACGATACCATAATCATGCCGATTCTTTATGTGGATTCCTTCTTTTTTTTTCTTTCTTTTTTTTCTTTTTTTCTAGGAAATAAGTAATGTCGAACGACTTTCTTCGAAACGAAACGTGTTTGAACGGGAGAGAACGTGAAAGAAAGGGAGATTCCCGAAGTTTGTATTACTGGATCCCGATCGCAACGACGCAGCAAGCGTTCCCTACAACGTGTAATTATACTTCACGGTGGAATTAGTATCCTCCGCATTCTTGGCGGGCACGTTAACGCTTCAAACTTTAATTACGGATTAAAGGTGTGCCAAGCGGGAGGATCCTCTCGTATCAGGATCGTCGACGAGAGAGGCACGAGTTGGAAAGACGAAAACTACGGGACGAACAAGGAAACGAGGGAGAGAGCGATGGGACGAGGGTACAAAAAAAAAAAGAAAAAGAAAAAGAAAAAAGAGAAAAAAGTAGAGGAAACAGGAAATGATTCTCCGCGCAACTAGCAGGTCGTGAACGAAGAAGAGAAAAAGAAAAGAAAGAGAGAAAAAAAAATGAAGAAGACTCTGACGGAGGTACCGAGAAACTTGGAAATCGCGATAATCACGTCACATTCTCACGGTGCGTCAGCGCGGAGATAATTAATTGGAAATTAGCGGCACGGGTGCCGCAGGGTTAATCTGATATAAGCCACTCGGCGAAACCTCGCAACAGGCCTTCTCTCTTTCTCCGCCTACGTCCTCGTCGTGTCCCCTAGATGGAGAAACGAGGGGCAGGACAAGGAGGGGAAACTGGAGAAGCGCTTGGGATGGGGGAGGGGGAGCTCGGTTGCAAGTTGGAAGAAGAGGGAAGCCTGAAAAGTTTTGAAATTCCGTGCGCGAGCAGAGGAATTGATTACGCAGCGGCGTGGCTCGCGATAAATGGTAGTTAACGGAGCCTCTGCTCGAGGTAGATAGCAACGTCCGCGTACAGGCGAGAGCTAGCCTAGCCACCGGTTGGTCGCGCGAATTCTTTACAACTGTTTGCCGGGTGCCTTGCATCCCCGTGGACGAGATAGAACACGCGTTGCGTCCAAACGATTCCCCTCGTTTCTCGCTCCGCGAACACGCCGCCGCCACGGCATCCTCTTTTGTCGCTCGCCACTCCAGACGACTACTCGTCCCGCCGCTGTGAAAGTGCCGCTCGCGGACATTGATTACGATTAGGCTGTCACGGTGCCCCGTGATCCTGGGGTGAATACACAGGCACTGGAGGGTCGACGATTGTCGTCGTTCTGCCTCCTTTGTGGCCGCTCTGTTTTTCTGACATTGAACGCCGTGATTTTTATGGCTCGAAACCCTTTGTCGAGCAACCGGCGCGATTTGCATTGCCGATTCGAGGATGAGAATTAAGGCGAAGCGGTGGCTGGGTTCTGCTTTCGCCGAGACCGAAGAAAGGGTCCCTTTCATGGGATTTGTAACAGGCGTATCGAGAGATTTAGAGTGTCGTTTAAAGGTACCAATTCTACGGATTGCGTCGCTTTATGCTCTTTGTTACTCTGGGCTTTGGATTTGCATGAAAATATTCCGAGATACTTGGCAATTACATGTACGATCGTTAAAACAAATGCCTGGAACTTTTTTTAAATGAAAATAGAAGATCAGAGAAGAAAAGGAAAGATTCTCACCTACATAAATCGAAATTAGTGAGCCATTTGAAGAGAAGAATATTCTAACTTAAAATGTAGCAAGATCAATGTGCCAAGACCTTGACTATTTGTATCGAATCAACCAAGAATCGATATCGATCGAACCAAACACCACGAAAGGTTCCTTTCTCTCAGCGATCCGACAGCCAGAGTCATTCGACGAGAGTACAAGTCTCACGGAGTCGTTCATTAGCAAAGAAGGAAGAAGTCAAAGTGAAGGGACGAGAGCCCGAACAGTCTGAGCGGTGGGCGCGCAGGTAATGGCCCTAATCCCGACGTAATTACTCCCGTAATTGCACAAATTCAATTTGTATGAAGCCCCCCGCTTCCGCGTAACCCATATATCTCCTCGGTGTGCGACTGCACACCTACCTGTTCGCATCGTCTCCGGTGAATTTCCAAATCATAGGTTCGCCTGGCGAGCAGGCTAATGGAAAAGAGGAAAAGAGGAGGCCGGCTGAGTACCGGCTGGACCGAGACAGCGACTGAGGGAGAGAAAGTCGAACAGACAGAGGGAGAGAGGACGAGAGAGAGAGAGAGAGAGAGAGAGAGAGAGACGGATAGAAAGAGAAAGAGAAAATGTAGGAGAGCGAGAGGAGAGCCATTAATGGGCAGGGAGAATGCGGTTTCAATTATTGTCGGCAGGGATTCGAGTAGCCGTTTCCATTCACGATAGCAGGCTCCACGAGAATTATTCGCGTAGTTCATTGGTCGTACGTTCGATTGCATAACCCTCAATTTTCAACGGACGATTTTGGTCTGACGGGGCTGGATTATTACGAAAAAGGAGGAGCTTCGTTTCCGTGAGGGAAACATGCACGCCGGGCTGGCAATCTTGCCAGCCGCCCTTTGAATCTTCCCGATAAAAGCCGAGGCCGAGGCTAGCGCAAGCCTCGAAATTATTCCTGCATCAATTTCGCGATGATTTTATTATCACTTTGATTAATCTCTAAACAGTAGCTACGGAAACATCTACCTACGTGCATGTATGATCGAATAGTGAATATCGAAACGAATTAATCCTAGGATTGGGCAATTTTGGGGAGACCTATCCAAGATGGACGATTTCCGCTGGACACTCGGTCGAATAAGCAAAAGGAAGACGTAAGTACGGCCTATTTATTAGAGGGCAGGATTCGAGAGCGATCTATCAGCTGGTTAATCGTGCGTCAAACGTTTCGCCTGTTTCTCTCGTCGCCGACGGCGACGACAACGAGGATGAAACTTCTTGGGATCGGAGTGCGTTCGCGGAGGACGAAGAAAATATTTCACGACGTTTCGCGCGACAGAGTGTAAAAGTTTTGGCTAAATTACAGGATTCTAATTCGTCGGTGGAGGAAAGTTTTTGGAGCGGGAACGCTATTAAAACGCGGCCGTGTTTTCGGCCCGACTTTTCGAACGCGCGTGCATTCGTGATCACGCCGGGGCAAGAAGGCGTATCCACGCGGGAATGATGGATCATCCTTCATAACTTACCGCCTGCCCGACAGATAATACACAATAGAAATCCAGCAATTAATGACGACGATTAGCTCGCATAGAATACGAACACGCCTGTTCGTATCCGACGAACAAAAACCTAGGGGGAGGGTTGCCTGTGCGTTTGCTCACAAAGAGCGCGATTACTTTCGTAGACATTCACGGAGAATAACCTCTCTCCACTGTGGTTAGTACTCTTCCCTCCTACCCACCCTCTTAGTTCAGCGTCTCTTCAACTGTACACCGCGACAAAGACCACACCGAGCGTGGATTTCGAACAGGTTTGCTCGTAAATCACCAGCGGAGAGGAAAAGTAGCTAGCGCAACGAGAATCGTCGACCGGCTGATATAACGATTAATAACAATTTATCCCTGGCGAAATTGATTCGTTTCATAATTAAAATCCGAGCTTTGCGGGATGAAATTGAATCGATGGCGCGCGGGCCTTCCGCTCTCCTCCCAGTTGAGAACGTTATCGGCTTTCATAAATATCAATGCGATCGCCACGGGACAACGATTTAAAGACAAACAAGATCCTTTTATCCTTGAAACAAGTTGTCCCCTCGTCCCTGTCAAATTTTCATGGATCTAGGCTCGACGTGTATTCAGTCAATATCGAGTTCAGTCCATCAACTCTTTAATCTCTGCGTCAGATAATTCTATAATTCCATAGCATGTTCTTCGTATTAATTCTTTCATACTTTGAATCCTTTAATATCTGAAATTCTAAATACATGCCAATGTTAGACTGCGAATGTTCATGCGAATTTAAATTCTTACAAACGCAAGTCTTTCGTTCGCCAAATATAAGGAATACGTCGTATTTCGCAGATTTCA
>NIPQ01024226.1:1737-20481 GCA_002806875.1 Lepidotrigona ventralis hoosana
TGATGTCTTGTTTATTTGTTTCGTTACTTTGCTTTTAGTAACCTTCAGCGATATCGTTTCTACCGTATTAATACAGCAAAGCGAGAATATAAACTCGTCGGGAAATTTCGCGAGAAGCAGAAGAAAAAAAGGTGAAGAGCATCATGGTGAAATGTTTCCCCCGTGAAAATTCCACGTAAATATTCGTTTGTTCAAAAATTTCAATGCGCCGTATTGTACGCGTGCCACGTATTTAGAGTGAAATTATTTTACATTAAGGCAGAAAGTCCCTTCCTGGAAATTGTAGATGCAAATATTTTACAATCCAAACACACGAGTCCATTACGCCTGGAGCGGGGCTCGAATTATTTCACGTTGAAATAAAATACTTCTGGCAAAAATCGCGGATAAATATTCATCGCGTTACAGTCTCGCGGGAATAATTTTCCTTGCCTTTTTCTAATTGGACGATCCCTGTAATTTCTAAAAATCACGCGCAAATAGTTCGTTCGAGTTTGTCCTTATCGCTTGATTAACAAAACAGATGGATAGAAATTCGAGAATGCAAATTCCACGGCGAGGATGGTATGAAGAATCCTGGCCATGAAAGGAAGCTTCTTCTTACTTTGCGGCAACAGTTTCTTAAATATTAAAACAGAAGAAAACAAAAAAAAAAAAAAGAAAAAGAAAAAGGAGAGAATGGCTACGAAAGTTCGATCGTTGCTGCGCTGCTCGACGACTTTGCAGAAGGAAAGTTCCTTTCTCTCAGGGCCTTCTCTCTCCCTAAGGAGAGGTAGTTGCATTATTTATCGCAAGCCAGAGCAGGAAAATGGGTCAAGATAATTACGTCCTTGGACAATTTTCTTTTTAAAGCTCTTAATTACTTTCTTCCGGACGATCTTGCATAATTTATGCAGACGTGCTCGGCGAATGTTTCTTTTAGCGTTCTTGATTAAACTCTCCCGTGGATCTCCTCTCGTTTCACGCTTTACCTCTGCGTGTCCGATCTTCGACAATTCTGAAAACATTTCTTAATCATTCGGCATGTTTTTGCTTCATGTATTCGTTCCGTTTCTTCTTTATACGTTTTGTGTTACTCTGTTATTTGATTACCTCGTCAACTTAAAGTCCTGAATTTAAACTACATTTGGACCGCATTCCTTTGTTCCATTTTCGCGATAATTTTCTTTTTTAAATCTCCCTTTAAATTTCATTTTTTTTTCTCTGTTTGTTTACAAATTGTATAAATATTTTTTTGTACAATTTCAATTTTTACACTAACCTTCCTCTTCGAATTTCTCTTCATTTATATTTATTTTTCTCTCCATTCCTGATCGACCCCGGCATTTAAATATTTACACGACATTGTCAAATATTTTCATTGCAACGTTATTTTTATACAATCTTGTGCAATGTTATATTTCCCTCGCTCTCCTTTGAATCTCTCTATATTTTATTTACAATCTACACTTTTGATCAACTTTCTTAAACAACAATTTCTTCTCAAAAAACTTCACCATCTTCCAATATGACTTGGATGCTCTGTTTAATTTAACAGGCTGTAAATTACCCAAATTTACAGAGAATTTGCAAATTAGTTGGGAAACAATGGGAAATATTATTTTGGAAAAATAGCCACGAGGGGGGGGGAGGATTCGTATTATCTGCCCTAGTGGCTGGCCATTTATTTCCAGAAGGAATTTCATTGTTTATTAGTACACGTTGTTGTACGCGAACAGGAATCGCTACAAATTCGCATTCATTAAAATTACATTAAATCAACGATCCGCGCGCGGTTGCAGGATTACACCGTTGCTAAACGCGCGAAAGCTCCCCGCTAATCTTGTAACATCGTTTCTACGCCGGCTTTCAGCTGTATTAGCCACGCGAAACACCTCGACCGTTCGTTATTTGATTTAATTCGATTCGATCGGAATACTTTGAAAATTTCTGAAAAGCAACGTAGAAATGAAAACTCGATGAAACTCGAATTCTGTTATGGCCACGATGATTGAATAAACATGCGTCTCTTTATATTTTTCATTCCGACGGGAAAATAACGTTTCAGTTTTATTCGATATTTAATAACACGGTAGTTTGGTGTTTTTCTTTCTTTTTTTTTTTTTTTTATGGAGAGAAAAATATTTATCTTGATTTTTTGATGGAGACATTTCTGCCTTTATATTTAACTTCTTCGTTACGCTACGTCCATTTTCTACGTACAATTTCTTTTCTCTTTTCAAAATTTCATGTTTTGAAGTGTACAATTCATTTTCAAGAATTATCTTCTACGATGAACAAGTTACAAGTTACTTGCTGCTGATGTAAAGTAACATCAATTATAAATTATAAATTAGATAATTACATGAGTTGAATGACACGTGAGACGATAAGGCAAATTTGATGATAAGTTTTCCTCGAGATTGTATAAAATTCTAGAGTTCAATTTAATTGTAATTTATTTCTTACCTACAACTTTAATCTTTTATTTTTTTACCTGTTGCAATTATGAAATTACAAAATATAAAGCAACACGTGCTACGAATTTTAATTCGTCAATTTCTTAATATTATTAGCCAGTTGATCAGGAGACAACTAAACGGACAATTCGAAGATCTTATCCTTTCGGATAAGTTCTCTGTTCGATTTAACTACGCCTCGCAGCCGTTGCAGCTACTCTTTTATGCGAAACAGGTGTGCCTACGTCTATTGGACCGAGTTCCGATACAAAAGTCGCCTGCAATTTCCTAGCGAGTTCTCTCACGCTCGTTAGCCACTTTGATTAGATAATCTTCCCCTCGAAGTCGACGATATTTTAATTCCAACCCCGTGTCGATCGTGTATTAACGTTTCAGCCGAAAATCTTCTCTCGATATTAGACTGAATCTCGCTTCGCTTCTGCTCCCGAAAGAAATTTTTTACACCTGTTCGAATTATAGAAGGAACTAGAAGCAGAACGTTTATTCAAATTTCAGTCAGATTCAATTTTTATTTAATTTATTCATCTCGTTAATTTTTCTGTTGATTTATTAATTTCCTCGAGGGACAAATGAAACTGATTTTCCTGAACTCATTAGAGATAACGTAAAGAATGAAAAATTCCAATATAAAAATATCTCGAGTTTGAGCGAACTATAATGGAACATGTAGTCGAAGAGCGAGAGATGAAAAATATTACAATCTTCTTTCAAAAGTGAAACCTATTTTAGAAGAAATAGAAGAAACGAAGATAAAAGATTTATCGACTCTAATTTTTATTAATTGATTCGTTATTATCTGTTTAATTTATTAATTCTCTCAAGAAATTAATCCACGACTAATTTTTCTTATCTCCGAGTTTATTCGTTGTAGAGAAAAAAAGATAAAAATATCTCGAGTTTGAGCGAACTACAATAGAATATATAGTTGAAGATTGACACATGAAAGATATTATAATCTTCTTCCAAAAGTGTAGTTTACAGCATGATAACAAAGACTTTTGTTACTGCATTCCTCGTATCTTTTTCTCAGTAAGTTATTTCGTTTTACACCCGACTATCGACAAAGGACAGATTTACGACGTGGGTTTTATTTCATGTTACAGAAACGCGCATGAAAGTAACACGAATTTCAATAGAAAGTGAAGAGTGTTTGGCACAGAGCGACAACTTGTCTTCGAATAAATAAAAAAGATATTCAAATCCATCACTTGTTCATAATTTGAAGATCGAAAAATTGCTTTCAGAGAAATTGCACGCGTACAATTAGAAAAATAGAAAGAGAGAATCGTTCTGTCTCTATATGAAACCAAATTTCTCAGAAAAAAAAAAATGGAAACGCGAAGAATTAAAAGAGATTGAAACGAAAGGAGGAGTCGAATTCCATCTGACGGGAACACACGAAGGAATTCGATAAGAAATTTTGCTGTTTGCTTTGCGCGGAAGACTCGCTGATTTTCGAAGTGTGCCCGAAGTTCTTCGAATCCGTCCAAGTTCCTCGAGATTACGGAAGTTCACGGCCGTGATGGAATTTCAGATAGTTGCGCGAATTCGATGTCTCAATGGTTTTCGCGGGTTATAGCGAGCACTCCGAGCTCTTTCGAATTCCGCTTTGGAAATCCTTCGAATTCCACTTAGTCACGTTTCTACTTGAATCCTCGAAATTCTTGTGAACCTCTGGATCTTTCAAAATTTCCAGAATAGTGTGTGCTCAACTTTAGACGCTATTCATGTGGCGCTGTACAAAAATTGAAACAATTGAATAAGATTTGTATTATTTGAATAATTTTAACCACGAATGTTCATAATGTCCCTTTTGGCAGATATTTACATTTACGGACAGAAATAAAACAAAAACAAAAATTTCAGGCGAGCATCTCGAAAATACTCTTTGTATTTTCCAGGTATTTAAAAAACAAGCTCGGTATTCTTATTAAAAATTCTCGTGTTTTTTTAATTAACGTAAATCTATTTTTTAATCAATGTATTGTTTCACTACAAAATTGTTTTAATTATATAATAATATATCCTTAATTTAATATCCTTGTAAATAATATAGGCTATACATCGTACTGATAAAAAGATATGTAAACTATAAAAGGTTGGAATCTTTTCAAAAATTCTCACTTGAACCAATGGGAATTTCGAAGATCCTCGGACACGTTGCGAGGACACGTGCAGAGGCTTCGTTAAAATCTTCGAAACGCCGTGACATAAAGTTAAGCTCGTCCGTGTTCAATTGAAAGAATAAAGGAAATTTCAAAAGAACTGGAGAATCAAGCGATTGATTTTTAAAGAGGATGAAGCTTACACGTTTTGAAACTTTTGAAAGTTTCAGTTTTAGAAGGTTCCATAAAGATTGAGATTTTCTCATGTACAAAATGTGGGCCCGTTAGGATGTCTGACTATGATTGATGAATCTACTGGGAAAATACGGTTCCTTCGCTTCTTTGGCATTTGCTTTTTTTTCTTCTTCTTCTTTCTCTATCCATTTTTTATTATCAGGACCTCGAATCTAATAAATTGCTGGATCACACGATTGCACGGCATGAAATTTTCTGTATTTATCGTCTACGTGATTATTCTACATCTGCGTGGGGTATCTACTTCCCAAAGCGTTGCGTTGCACTATTCACTACCTAGTGTTCCAAGATTAGTTTCACGTGTAATGTGACGTTTCCGCTTCGTAGAATTCCAGTGGAATTTTACTGAAATCTGCTGAAGTCACGTGCTCAATTCGTAATGTCACCGGTACGTCGCGCAGCCTAACTTCTAACGTAGCATTTGCAACAGAGAATTCAACAACTTGCTACATCTATCTCTCAAATTAATTACAGCAACTTTTGTTACTCGTCACGTATATATGTGAGATTACTTTTTTGTAGACTATTTAAAACTGTCATTCCCTTTTTTTTTCGAAAAGGATAAATTTATAAAAAAAAAAAAAAGATTATATTCCGTATATTTTCCATTTTAGATTAAAGTATCTTTGCCTTTCTAATGGAGTTGAGATATAGATTAATTGACGATTTTTTTTTCGACAATACTCCATAGAAGTTAATCACTATATTATTACATTTTTACTCCCGATTTACAAGTATACTCCCGATTTATACGAAATTGTATGTAATAGCTAATGATAATTTCCATCAATACAAATTATTTTATATTCTATTAAAACGATTTTACCGATCTTGAGCATTAATCGCTCAGTCGAACTAAAAATTAATCAAACTAATTCGTAAATTTATGAGGAAAGAAAAAAAGAAAAGAAAAGGGAAGGAAATTAACACGCCAATGTCTCGAATGAGATGCCTAATCGGACCGTACTGAAATCCGTAAAATTAACTTCTACCATCCCGAGGATCATCTTCCGGCGATACAGTCACGAACACGCGCGCATTAGCCACGTTCGCTAATTCCATTATCCGCCTAAACAACTGCCAGTTACAAATCCTCTTTCATCGTTGTAACGTGTAATCCGCTAGCCATCCTAGGGAATTAATCGCAACGACAAATTTCTCTTGTGTGCTGCTGTTGCTGCTGCTTCAACGTGGCGGAGAGAATCACCTTGACGTAGCAGCGGCGAGGAATCGCACGTTGAGAATCGATCGGATCGCCGCCGGTCGTTTTCACTCGACGTCAATCTCCGCTGTTTGGAAATTAGTCCGCGGCTCGTAACTAAGCGGTCTGGCCACCACCACTCTCGTCCCATGCCACTAGCTTTGGCCGAGTAGTAGCTTTATTTATGGGCTTCTTGGCTGGCCAGCGCTCGTTAGAAGCATAATATCGGAAAACGCGCGTGTCGCGGAAATTGGATGCACCCTCCTTCGTGGATTCCATCCGTTGGAATTAGTTTTTAATAACGATCGCGATCATTTTATTCGCCGGCCAGGGTACATCGCCTCGCGTGGTACCAGGTATTTATACGCTCGTACGACTTCCAAGAAAGTGTGTAATCGAGGATTGAAAGGTAGAAACGAACGCCTGGAGCAACTTGGACCTTTGATGAAACGATGACGATGAAACATTCGTCGTGATTTAAACCGATTATTATTTGGTAATTTAGTCAGTTTTTTTTTTTCTTTTCGGAGTGAAATTTGTCAATTTTATCAAGTTTTCTCCGTCGAAAATTGTAAAAATCCGAACGCGCGATTAGACTTCCAAACTTTTCCTAGTGACTAGAGCCGTCATTATTTTGCAGATTGAAGTCTCCCAACGAGCCTCTTGAAACTTGTGGAAAATTCTTTTCATCATTCTCGTTGAACGTTGAATATGGCTATGAGTTTTCTTCGCCAAGTTATACGATCTTCTTTCTTTACGAAATCACATCAGCTTAAATTATCGAGAATTCATCAATTGGTACAATTTAAATGATAATAATCAAAATATAAATAAGTCGATATTAATTTTAACAACAATCGGCGGTATCGGCGGTATATTTTCAGCAAAAGAAAAAAAAAAAAGAAAAGAAAAAAAGGAAATCCGCGATTCGTCCTATTGACGAATTTGATCGTTCCAGTATTATCATTCTTTAACCTTGCATTCCTTAAAATGCGTGGAAATAATTAATGAGAAATTCGCCGCCGCGCAGAAATTTCAAGACGTACCTTAAACCTTGAAACTTCGTACCTTAAAACAGCTCTTATTAAATTCGTTAATGGCAATTTCGTTGCCCCTGTTGTAATTATTATTACCCGCGTACAGCGTGGAATATAAATTGGCGTTTAAGTCGCCGGTATATAAGTTTCAAAAATCTTCCATGGCAATGGCTTAATTATTTCAAAACTTCTTCATCCCCTCCCCTCTCCCCCCCCGGGGGGAGGGAGGGGAGGAGAGGGTTATTTAATTCCTCTCGGTTATAACACACAGATAAAAAGAACTTGCCCGCTAAGCCGATAGAAAGACCACGGGCGAATTAATTCAAGCAGTGTTGCTACAGTATTAACTTTCGCACGCTGTTCCACGCGAACAGTTCATTTGCATATCCTCCGCATCCTCGGTCACGTGGTGATTACCAGCAGGAACCCACAAAATATCCCACAGCAACGAAAATTACATCAAACAGCGACGGTCTCGGTGGAAGTCCTTCAGTCGGGAGCTATCTCCGTGTATACATTCTTGAATCTACAGGGTGTCTCGGTTGTCTCTACAGTATTTCAAGTGATTTCACGTGAAAAACCAAAATAATATATATATGACATATATTCTATAATTATTATCTATGTTCTATTATATATATAGTTACATATATTAAATAGAATATAATTTCCGAATATTCATATTACGTTTACCTCTATAATAATATATTTAAATAATAATATTATATTATTTATCAAATAATATAAAATTTATTAGTAATAATATTATAAAATATATAAATATTATAAAATATTATAAAATATATATAAATTTATTAAATAATAATATTATATTATTTAAATAATATTATATTATTTATCATCATTTTATGTTACCGTCGGATTACATAAATTTTACATTTTTGATTTGTTTTCCAAGAAAAGAGATGAGACGATAATTCAACTTACTCCGTACTATCGATTTGTTTTCCAACGAGGAGAACAAAACGAAGAGATAATTTATTAATTAGATTTATTTAATCGTCAGATATTTGAGTGCGTTCGCGCTGTCCCCTCTTGCCGTAAGATATATAGATTCTTTATATATTCGTCGACTGCGTCGAAATAACCGCAACACCGTATGTGTAACACGCGTGTGAAACGTATATAACGAAAAAGCGCGACTCCTGGCGAATCCTTCGCTTTCTTTCCTCCGCAGCGAAGTTAATTGCGCTCTTTCAGTCGGCGCCCGACGTCGATTGAAATTCAACGCGAATTCACAGCGGGCAGCGACCGACAATCCGGTCCAACCAGTCGTTTACATACATTATGAGCTTTTTCACGCGTTCCTGACACGATTTTCATCGGACACAAAGCCAGCTCTCGCCCAACGTTGATAAAAGAAGAGCTTTCCCTCTCCCTTTCTCTTTTTCACTCCCCTGTTTTCTTTTTTTTTTACCCTTGCACGAGCAGCCCTTCAAGTCGAGTGTCGGACTCGAGTGAGCGAACGAACGAAAGAGAGAGAGAGAGAGAGAGAGAGATAAGAGGTAAACGTTTTCGGAATCTTGCAGCCCTTGTTCACCGAGGTGCAAAGCCCCTCTTCTCCACGCGGGCTCTCCTTCAGAAAGACCGAGCGCTGCCTTACGGAAACATAAATTTCAGATCTACTTCCTTCTCTCTTCTTTCTTTCTCTCTCTCTCTCTCTTTTTGCTGCTGTTTTTCTACCCCTTTCTTTTTCACTTCTCCGAAGGTGCAACCCTTTTCTAGCTAGCCGGCTCGAATTTTTCGTCGCGACGCATTGTCCGACATTGTGCGGGACCGGAAGCGAGGCTTGATTTACGAGAGGTCCGTGAGCATTCGCTTTCTGGAGGATCTTCCTACCGAGGCTGGAAATCGATTGGTTAGGCTGCGGAGATTTTTGTTGATGGAGTGCGATATTGTGAAAGAAAGTCGGCCGTTTGATAAAATTCGTATTAAAGGAGAAAACATAAAACAGACACAAATGGTCCTGTAAAACCTTCTGGGAAACTACGAGTTCCCTAGAAGGAATGAGAATGCTATCTGAAGACTATAAACGACACAGTAAAGACGGAGGTCAGTTGGATTCTATGCGAGTCGGACGAACTACGAATTACAACTTGTAAACGTCGAATTGTACAAATATATAACCGTATTGAAATAACAAAATGTGAGACTAACTGATAAATGCCAATGTTTAATACTAATAAACCTACGACTCTAAAAAATTTCACGCTGAATTAGATCAACTTTTACGTAGCTTCTGAATGGGCTTCATACGATAAGAAACTGAGAAATTGATCGTCTTTACTCCATGTATTTTCCCCTCGGTCCCGTAAATTTGGCCAATTTCTGAATATCCATTTAATGAAACTAATCTAATCCAGTCACAACAGATTATATACGTGTTTCATTAAATAACAACAAACAGAGAAAGAAATCTTCCTACAAAAGAAAAGAAAAAAATCTTACTTTTTTCTTAATTCTTTCACACTCCATACTGGGCACTGTGTTTTTACAAAGTAATTAAATTTCGATGAAATAAGTATTATATATATATATATGATTTCAATTTCGTTACATCTAACATTATATTATAATTAATAATTCTCTGTTAATTAATTGGCGAATCAAACTGTTCTCCTATATATATAATTTTCAGCTACTGCAGTATTATTCCATTGCATCGTACAGAAGAAAATGGAAACGAAAAGCAGGGAAGAAAATGGCCCCAGTACGTCTCTGGTTTAGTTACGTTATCATAAGCATCATTTCGTAAGACGAGCTGCTCGAGAGATCTCAGGGTAGGGAATTTGCCTCTTGTTCCGCTTGCTACTCCAGCCTAGTTTCCTCTCTCTCTCTCTCTCTCTCTCTCTCTCTCTCTCTCCTACCCCCTCCTCCTGCTCGAAACGCGCGCCACCCCCGATATAAAGTACGGTTGTTCATAATCCGGCTGAAAGCTGTGGCGCGACAAAATGGCCGGCCAACTCGAATGAAACAGGTGGCCGGCCGTTATCGTCCTCTCTTCTGTGTATTATTATGCATTACGAGAAGACCGGCGAGGTCGCGCGATACACGTTTGCCGGTTTCTTTTCTCGATGATGACGTTGCGACAATGCCCCCTGTTCCCTCTGTTCCAGACGTTATCGCGTGTATTCTTCTTAAGGGCCTGTGCTTTCAGTGTTTTGCTTGGGATCCCATCTTCTGAGTAGGAGACACCGGGATTCGGGCAAGTCAAAGGATCGTTCGAGCGAATAATCTTCCAGTACTTTCTTTTTATTAATTCGTTTGTTCTCGTTCGGTTTATACGTAGTATTTCAGAAGAGATTTTTGCCTCGTGAAAATATCTTCTAGAATTAATAGATTGAAATGTCAAAGTGTGGAAAGAATTATTTTATTATTTTGTTATTCAAAGATTATTCACTTTTGTATCTGTTCTAGTTATTTTCGAAAAATGATCTTTCCTGAAGCTAAAAGATTCTATTCTATGTAGGGAAATTATGTAGGAAAATTATCGAAAAAATACTAATTAATCTGGAAATTAACATGAATGAATAAGTACTTGAAGCTAATATTAAATAAACATTACATCGCCGATTTTTGCATGTTCGTTTATCTTTCTGTTCGCAGGTACGTATAGCGGCAATTCATTACCAACCAAAAACTGTCGTACAAAGCCAAACCACGTGAGTATACTTAAATTTTCTCGCTAAAAGAACTACTCTGTGCGATTATCAAAAATCGTATAAAGCAATTTTCAAGTCAAAATACGGAGAATCCGCCGCCTGTTTTTGTTTTCCTTTCTTTTTCCTCCCCCCTCCCCCAGCTCGGAAGTTCCGGTGGTTGACTGCGAAGAGTTTGTTTGAATTTCACGACAAGCTTCTGGTTAACCAAATACCAAAAAGGAGAAACGAGCTTTATACGACCGCTTTTTCTCGAATAGAAGGGAAAAGAAAAATAAAACTAGATGAGAAACGAGGGGAGAACGTTAGGACGAGAGTAAACTTATTAACGAACTTCGAAAAACTTCATTGTCCCCGCTGGTTTTGTCATTGTTCCCTTCCACTGGGCAGCTTCGGTCTTCTATTTTTGCGCTGTGAATTCTAACGAGACACGAATTTTCGCTTTATAACCTGCCCGTAAAATTTCAGTTTTCTTTATAATACACTGAGAGTTTCATAAATCTCTACTTCTTTCTTCCTTCCTTTTTCGATTCATTGTTATTCATTGGAACTCTTTTGTTTGCTTCAATTGTTAGTAAGGTTAGACGAAATACCATTTACTTTTGCAACTTGAATTTTATACCTATAAATTTATTTATTATAAATTTATTCATCTAGTTACAATACCTCAGTTACATTACTTTTCCTTTTTATCGATGGCATGATTTTGATGACCAATGACTTTAAAATAATTTTGAGTATCAACGTTGATCTTCAATCCAGTAATTTTACAATTTTACAATAATTGAATTAAACTGATTGTCTTTGTCAGAAGTCTTATTTAGTTAGTAACTTCTAGCCCACTTCCTTGTCAAATGTCCCGAGTTTCGATCCAATAAAATTCGCTGCAGAATAATTTCTTGAAACAGTTCTTTCTTACTGCGGACCCTATTTCCATCTCTGACGTTACCTTTTCCTTTCTGGCTGGTGACTTTTGTCCCCTCGATACTTTTAACTTTCTCAACCTTGTTTCTTTCTTTCTCTTCCCCCCTCGAAACATCGCGCGAAATTAAGTCGTAGGCATGCAAATTGACTTATCCGATTCAATTGATCGATTCATCGTTCCCGCTGCGTCGAACATGCAAACGAGCTGGTTCGAAGCAATGCCGTAGAACACCTCCGACAGCTGAAGAAACCGATTAACGAACGTTTCGCTTGGAAGTTTCGAGCAACCGGCACGCTTTTATCTGTTTTTCTCCTAAATTTCCATTTTTTTTTTTTTTTTTTTGGTCTTTTTTGCTGTTTAGAGAGGGAAACAGAGGTCTTTAGTTCTTCTCGCTTTGTACAGTGCAGCCTCTTTGAGTTCCAAATTATTCGGAAGTCAAGATTGCCCATCGTTTTTTGACATTTATGAATTATAAAGATCTCTTACGAATGGAATGAAATTTATTTTCACAACAATCTACTTGGGAACATGAGAATCTTCATTCTCTCTTAATTATTGATTACAGAGATTGATTAAAGCTCAATTACTGAAATTTAATTTTCCTGCTCTCGCAAAGAACCTCTGTCTCACATAAAATTGCATGCTTGAATTTTTCAACGTAAATTACTACAGTATTTAAAGCATTTATATTTAAAGCAACGAAATTTTAAAAAAGGAACATATCTCTTTCAACTAAATTCTGTAACAAATATATATTCGTTTCAGATAAAATTTGCTTTATATAATTAAACATATATTTGTATTTTGAATGTCCCACGTGTCTCTTCATTTTATACACAATAAATTTTGCATAAACAGATAAACATCAGATAAATAAAGAATCCTACGAAAAATCGTACGATGCTTGCGGAACAAGAGAATTCTTCGTACGTAAAAATTTCCTCCGCGTTTTTCGAATCAAAGTCTGCATAAACGTTCACACGATCGCAAATCGCTTTTCATCCTGTCTCTTGTGTTGCTTCCTTTCCGCGTGTCTCTCCCCATTGTTTCTCCTTCTCATTCCCAGTCCAGGCTCGAACACGACGTCAACATAAATTTTGAATTTCCTCCGCGAACGATTGCGACTTCTCGTTTCGTTAGGTGACAGAGACCTTCTCTTTTTCGCGAACAAATATTGCACTTGACGAGGACTCTGCGTTTACTGTACTTTCTCATTTTTTTCCTTAATTCTCACACTGTATTTTAACAAGTTATAAATTTCAATGATTCCAACTTCGCTGCATCTAACATTAATAATTGATAATTTAATCAATCGACGAATCAAACTATTTCTCTAGAATCCGAAAAGTATAATGATACCTTTACTATTAGATTAATATTATTATTATATTATATTTTTATATTACATAATTATTAATGTAATATGACGAATGAAAATATCTTTCCACAGCTTAAATTCCTCTTCACTTTTCGTTTGTCAAATGAGTAATTTTATTAAACAACGACAAATATAGAAATTGGAAAAGAGAAAGGAATCTCATTCACTGTTGCAACTTCATTTCTGATCTTCCAGCTCGTTGGCTGACGGAAGGAAGGAGAACTCTTTCGAAGAAAAATCGAGGGGGTGGAATCGACGCTAAATGTAACCCGTCGCATGATTCTCGCCCCGGGAAAATATGACGCGAATCTTTCTACCTTTAACCCACCCTGCCCGCGCGTTTTATCTATCGCCTTCAACTGCCCCTGGTACCGATCTGCCTCGTCAGTATTCAACGCACAAGGAGCATAAATTTCGAATTTTTTTTTTAGACGTCCGCCATCTCCCGTGGCACGACCCATTTTCCCGGTCAGATTTTTCCATTTAATCGTGCTGTCGCAAACGTCGCGACACGTAGCGAAGGGAAATCGGCACCGCGATTTCCACATCCTCGCCGCTTGTGTCTTTCTGTCCGCGTTCTCGTTGCCCTTGACAAAGATTAAATTGCTCCTACGATGAGGAAGCGCCGGCAGAAAGGTACCAGCAGGATTTTCCTTCGTTGGATGATGGTGGTGCTCGATTTGAGAAACGGGCCACGGTATTTCATCGATTTCGGTTGGAAAACTCGGTTGGAGATTGATTCTTTTGTAATTTTGGCATTCGATGGATAGATTTTTCGTAGAGTTTTTTTCTTTTTTTAGCAGGATCCTTCGAAAAATTTTCGGTAAATTTTGTTAACGAAACAACGATGAATTTAGACGTTTAGATATTTGAAATTTTTAGCGACAGACTATAAATTTTTACTTCTCATTAAGAGTAGTAAAAATTTAGTACCAGTAATTTGAAAATTTCCCGCTGTTACACGCGAAACTAATATCTAGTTTGTAAAAATTTATTATGAAGAAGCTTGGATAAAAATTCAATTAAATCTTCGGGAAAGGCACTGAATTTTCCAGTTCATCATCAAGAAATTCAACATTATTTTCAAGTATGAAATCTAAAGTTACTTTTATACACATTCTGTACCGCTGACGTACGAGAAAATAATCATACACTCAATATATACTCAAAAAAAAAACAAAGAAAGAACAAAACTTGAGAAACAACGAAAAATTTAATGAAAAAAACAAAGCAGAAAAATATTCGTAAGATTTACACGAAACGTTATTTAACGTCATTTAAATAGATTTATAAAATACTCTAAACAATTAATTATCGATCGTTGATCATCCGTCAAAATTATTAATCATTTTAACAATCTTGGATCGTTCTTGCTCACTGCGTAACTAGTCGCAGTAGCATTTCACCGGTCGATATAAAAATAAAAAGAAAAAAAATATAGGGAACGAACGAAATTCGCGCGATAAATATCGGCAAAAGTTTCTTCGGGTGGGTGATTTCGTGTCGTGTCACGTGCACGAATGCTTCTGGCCGTAGTTTTCCCTCCTTTCAACGAGGCAACTTGTTCCAAATGCAATTCGATTCTCGATGCATCGCGTAACCTGTTCGATTGATCGTCGCTGGTATCTGCTCGTTCCAATGTTCCAAGATTCCTCCCTACGAATTCTACGTCCTGCGGCAGCTATATTTTTCGTTTATGAGCGCGGCTGATTATTTGTTGTTGTTGTTTCTTTTTTTTTTTTTTCGCAGGGAAGATACGGAGGTATCATGGGTGAAATACAAAGGCCGAATGTAGCGCAGTGGTCGTAAAGAGTGTTCACGAAACATTTTTTTTTATCAGGCTCTACATTTCATTTCTATGGTACGAAATTTTTGCAGTCGTACGAAAGTACTGTTAAATGATACGAAATTTAACACGATGATGAATAAATCATTGTAATTCGTGCTTCGTACACGTAGATAAATACTCGGTTGGGAATTGTTTTCATTATATTGTACTATTTCATATATCTATTTATACATATTTGTGCACCTGCTAATTAATTAATTCCGAGTCGTGATTAAATTTCATGTCGTGTGGCTACGAAAATTTGAATCGATGGAAATGAAATAAAACGAAACACTTTTCTCAGAGCAAATTATTTAATAATTTGATCTGAATTATCAGTTATTATAAACTGAGTTTTAAGTAAAAAAAAAAAAGAAATATGGAAAGTAATCTTTATTTGAAAAAGAAAAATCTTCGACATTTAATGTACGTATGAAAAAAATCTTAGTATGACAGCAACTTAACGATATACAATCATCATTTAATTAAAGAACTTCTCTGATATTTGCATTACATACACATAAGAACGGCCGTTCTACAAAAGAATTGTGAATTCAAGTGAAAAAAATTCTATTTAATTACCACCAATGGGACCAAAGGGATGTAAGAGAAAAATACGAAAAATATTTCGTACGACAGGATTTTAATTATTTAAAAAGGTAAAGAGATCAAAGGAATTTTAACAATGTTTGTTTCCTCCCAAAAAGGAAAAGATCAAATTAACTCGAGATATTTTCCACAGCTGTGTTCGAGCAACGATCGCAACTGACTCTTAATATCGTCGGAAATCAATTTTAAAATATATTCAAAAAATTAAACGAAATTAGAATTCGTAAGAAAGAGACTAGAATCAAACTAACTCAAGGATAATTCCAACAGCTGGTCTCGACTGTCCAGATTTCGTCGAAATTCTGAAACATTCCTAAAACATTCGTTTTCATCCAAACCAAAAAAGAAAAAAAAAAAGTAAGAAATATATTTCGCGAAATTAAGAATTCAAAAAGCCGAGGAGCCCGAAGATTCAAACAACAAACATCCGCCGGTTCGAAACCCGTTCGAATTCCCTTCCCGGAAGCAAAGTCGAGTCAACTCGCGATAATTCCAGCAACTGTTCTCGAGTTCGCTATACTACGAGAAGAATTCGCGAACGAATATCTCGAAAGGAGAGATCGGTATCGCGGCGTGTTGGTGCGGAATCAAAGTCGGCAGACGAACAATCGGTCGGATTCAATTTGGCAGCGAACGACCGAGGAGCAGTCGGGAAGTTAGGCGAGCAGTAGATTTTCACAATTTCCCGAAACTTTAGATTATGTAGACCATCGGATACAGGCTAGCCCCCCCCTGGCACACCTTGCTATCAAGGGTAGCGGAATCACGCGAAAGGGTAACTATGAAAATTCAAACTACGTCAGCGTAATAGACGACAGAGTTTGCCCCGGTGGATTATACGCCGCACGGAGCGCCGAGAGAGGGATGAAAAGTAGTGTATATAAATATGCTAAAAGTGTATATAAATATGCTTCGTCGGAGACGAGTTTATAGTGGGTTGTGAATTTATTACACTGGGTTGAGTAAATTAAGCTTTGCTTAACGGAGAATTTTGGAAGACGCGCGAGTTTGGAGGTTGTTTTCTGAAATTCGTTACGCTGCGAATCTTTGATACTTTCGGTTACTTAGGGAATTAATTTGTTAATTTTTTTTTTTTTTTTTTNACTAAAGAAATGGGAAACTTTTTAATTAAGAGATATGGGTACTTCTCGAGTACGATAATTTGCTATTTTATATCAGTGAGTATCGATAAGTTATAAATTGCACGTCAAAATGGGAGAATTGTATAATGATTCATAAAATTTTATGAAATTTATTAATATTTATAATAATTGTATAAATATTTTTATAAAATTACTTTACTACAATTATGCATTTTTTATATTCAAATCATTAAATGCATTCCCGAAAAAAAAAAAATATTTTAGAAAAGAGTTTCAAATTAATAAAAGTGTAATAGAAAACGACATTCGAGAGATACAGGTTTGCCGAAAGGGAGATTCTAGAAGAACGGAAACGTTCAGTTGATATAAAATAGTAAAACTGAAATGAACTCGAATTTTTGAATATCGGTTCGCTTTAATTTCTAGGTAAACGTTACCTGTGAAATATGATCGATGAATTTCAGAGAGGAAGAAAAATCCTTCCTAAAAATATACAGTGGAAGCTGATACGAGGTGAATACGTACCTTTATAAACTATATTTTTCTTCTAACATCCCTTCTAGAGAGAATATTTCACGTTTCTGTCGCTTCAACATAAATGAGACCTGCATAACACAGAATTAAAATCCTATTCATTCGACGTCAGAATTTATTTTAATTTTCTACGGGGCATGTTCTCCGCCTCTGTCCGCCATGTTAACACGTACTTGAGAGGCCTTCTTAATACAGAATTACGCGCTTTGTACGACCACTGTACAATCCTCCGAAATTGTTTTCGCAGATACACCCTGTCCATAGAGACATCGTCGTCTACGCCATTATAAATCAAAGTGTCATGAGTTGAAATTTACGTGCAATTAAATTCTCTGCTTGGAAAGTAAGTTTGGAATCTGGTCGTACGTTCCTGTGGAAATGAAACATCAGTGGCAAAGGTTCGTTTAAAATTTGTCTTACAAAAAAACTTTTATATTTTTCAAATGAAACATTTGACGGTGATTCTTATAATATATCGTGAGAGTTATCTCACGGATCTCCTTAATTTAATATAAAAAGTTTCTATGTTACAGTAACCCTCTCTTTCGCTATATCTATATCTTTTGTCCGAAATCAGGCCAGTTGACGCGTTAATTCGTTAATTAGGGAAAATGTAGAAAATAAATAAGAGGATAGGAGGAGCTTTGGCGAGGTCTTCAGCGTCGCTAAGATTTCTCAAAAGTTAAACGAAATAGCTCGAGAAACTTTCGAGCGTAAAGTAACCAGAAATTGTATTTCCAACTTGCGTGTGAATTCTTCGGTGTTCGTTACCAAAGAGATCGCGATTTCAAAGCTTGCAAGAGCAGCGATTTTAAAATTGATCCACCAATTTCATTGATTCACCACATATCCACTAACGCAAACTCTCTTTGATGTGAAATCAACGTGAACGCAAGCGAATTCTTTCCTTCCAGGCAGAAAAACCTACCGTTAAAAATTATGTATTTTGGAATTGCACCAGAGTGAAAGTAATTATTTCATAAAAATCACGTTGTTTCAACGTGGCGCACGAGTAACGTTGCATAATTCATGGAATTATGCGATTACTCCGAACTATACTGTTGTATTATTCAAATGAAAAGCGGATACATGAAACGCTATTTGTAGAAATTTTCTTCCCTTGTGGCATATTTTTCTACTTGTTTTACTAATTTCGAGATTGCTCTTTTCATTTACTTATATTTAGTGATAGATTTAGCACAATCGTGACTCTCGAACCTTTATTTTGATGTTTTAATATGTAATTCGATAAATCAACACTGAAATCAAAGAAAGAACTTTTTCATATTTCTTTTCCTCCAGTAGCCCTAAACTTTTGACATTTTTTTCCCCCCCGATGACCCTTAATACTCTTGATATCTTTTAAAATTTCATAATTATAATCTACAATTATAATTTGTAATTTGAAAATTATTTCACGCTGCATTAAAAATAAGTTATCTACTGCAAATGGTTGTCTTCTTAGTCGCCTCAAGGGAATATAATCTACAATTCCGCTAACACCTCTCACAATCCTTCAACAAGAACAAAGAACTCGAGACAAAAATCCGTAAAATCCTTCCCCCCCCCTTCCCCCAGGAATCAACTTTTATTTTCTAGTGACTCAAAAGAAACCAAATTAAAAAAAAAA
>NIPQ01024401.1:0-20559 GCA_002806875.1 Lepidotrigona ventralis hoosana
CGATCCAGCAAAAGCCGGATCTTCTCTCTTTGCCCGAGTCGCTCGATTGGAAATTGCCTTGGATCTTTCCACGTTGCGTTCAATATGTAGTGCGTTTTTAATGATTGAAGACTCGAAGGCTCCATCATCTGTGGACCAAAGGCCCTCACGCATGTTAAAACATGCATGTGTCACGGTGGGAGTCTGATCAAATTCAAAAAAAAAGAAGACAGATGCGCGACAATTCGACTGAGAATTGGATAAATCCAAATAGGATAAATCCAAGTTACTAGAACTGAGCGCAAGATTAAACAGCTTCAGGTAACAAGCTGAAATGAGATTTGTAATAATACATGTAAACCTAATATACAAATGAAATGGATTGAAGTTGAAAATCATGCATCGCTCCTTCGCTGTTTTTAATGTCAGAGATAAGAAATAATGTTCCTCAGCCACGACTTCGAAGCCATTTCCACCAAAAATAAAGTCGAGCAACAGATTTGTATCATTCATTCGAAAAAAAAAGACTATTTCCTTAGGACCAAAATTTCTTTACACTCTCGGTTTCTTACGGAACGCCGGAACCGTGCGATGTTAAAACGAACGGAATTGAGAACGAAACAAATTTTCGAATAAAACAAGTAGAAATGAATTTTCGTTTGAATCGCGCGATGACTGGAGATTTGGAATGCAGATCGCTTCGCGAGCAACTGACCTATTCTTCCACATGTCTGACGGATTTGTCACTGGGTTTGCAGCGCTTGCGGTTATGGCAGTTAGATGACGAGGCTGGTTCTCAGCTAGTAGAGCATAACCCGTGCCGAATGGGCGTATAGCGAACGGTTGTTCCGAGAAACAAAAATTCACAACGTTCACAACGCTTCGCCTGTAACGCCAGCATTGATATTGACTAAATTCGTAATCGTAAACATTAAGAGCGAGGAAAGTAGAATAAAATCGGCTACATAATGTATATAGTTTCGTAACAAAAAATTGGATGACAAAAAGAAAACTAGCACATGGCTAAATCTTATACAATAAGCAAATGACCAAACTTCTTGAAAAAAAAAAAAAAAACTGTTTAGTTTAAAATAAAAATTTCCCTAATTTCCTTTATATACGACAGCTATTGACGTATTGGTGTAATCACATGTTAAAAGTACACTTGATATGTAGTAGACTATATTTTCTACATTTGTACGAAACAACAAATTATCGTAATAAAAAATCTTTCTTAATCTATTGATATTCGGAAAGGCTACAGGTATAACTCTTGGGTTAATCTCTTAGAAAATTAAGGTTCGATTTTGAAAAATTAAAATTTGTTAAAAAAAAAAAAATTCTAGGCTCTTGTCAAAGTGTTAGAAAATTCAAAATAGGTTCTACTTCAAATTAAAGGGATTAACGGACCAGGAAAATGACTCGATCAACGTGTACATTTTCGACACGGGGTCCCGTTTAATGACGACATACCGATAGAATGAATTAAACAGACGTAGCGAAAGGGTTAAATTAGAAGTGGCCAAACTGTTGTAAAAATTATTTTAACAACAAAAACGTGTTTATAAATAGTAAACATAAAAAAAACATTGGAAAAAGATAATATAGTAATAATAATAATAATAATAATATCTCACTCTAATATTTTTACTCTAAATCACTGCATTGGAGTTTCTTCGCCGAGAGTGGGGCTCATGTCGAGAGATCGACGCAGTGGAGGGGGTAGCGATTAGGAAAGTGGGGGCAAAGGCTCGCGGGCCGCCAGTTAGCCTGCTCTGACTTGGAATATTTGTTAATTCCTTGGCGTCTATAGGCGTCCGGCAAATATTATTGGCGATAATTGCAACAAAGATCTCTGGGTTAAATCCAGACGTAGAATAAGTGCAAGCTCTGATTGGAAGTCAAAGATCGAGAATGAAAGCGGCGTGTTCTTTGTTTCCGTTTCGTTAGTTGCGTCGACGTTTCTTTAAATCTCGCGCAGAGCGAATTGATATCGAAAGTTGAACGAGAGACAGTAGACGTGATATCGTCGTCGATCGAACAAGACCAAACGAGACCGAGAGAAAATTCCAATTAATGGAATTCATTAATCAGTGAGAGTGCTCGGCGAAGGTAGCTTAGTTCTCTTTAATTCGATTACGTAGGATCGTTCGTTAAAGTATTTTCTCTAGCTTATGTTTGCTCTTTGATCCGAGTACTAGACTAAATAATATTGCTCGCACTTTACTTTCTGACCTATGTATTATTACGTTCGAATTATTGCGTCGAACATAACAGATGCACAGAGGAGATTGCAGCATCTAGATTAAAACGCGCTGATTAATCGTTTAACGTCATGCGTTTATATAATTTACTTTTTCAAGTTACACAGTTTAGTCGAGTATTAGCACGTTTTTTTTAACGTCGCATTACCGAGGAAGGATCTATTCATAGCGTCCGTTAATTTTCATTTTCTGCGTCACGGAACAAGAAACTACTAACTTATTCAGCCGTGATTTTTTTCCCCCCTCGAGCTGAAATTCATCTAGGGAAGGTCAAACCGTTACTCGTCACTTTATTATTTAAGCTGTAATTCGTTTGTCAAATTTCACTGCTGACGAAGATGTCAAAACATTCTTGAAATTATCTCGTGCCGAAGAAAGGTAAGAATTTTGAAGTTGACTGAAAGATAATCGAACAAAATGATGAAGCTTTTGTTTCTCTTTTGTGAAAAGTTCGCTTTTCTAATTTTGGCCAATCTAATAATTACTTTTCGG
This sequence comes from Lepidotrigona ventralis hoosana, assembly GCA_002806875.1. NCBI lineage: Eukaryota > Metazoa > Arthropoda > Insecta > Hymenoptera > Apidae > Lepidotrigona > Lepidotrigona ventralis. Next base: position 2,736 of record NIPQ01024401.1, read on the forward strand.
TCAACCTAATAATTACCTAGTTATTTGTCGCTAAAATTAATAAAATAAATTGCATTTGTAGAAATTACGAGAAATGATAGATAATCTCAATCGTCATGTGAGATATCCGAAACAGCTCTATTTCACACACGGCGATTTTCGCGTGTGGTTCACGCAGTTACGACACTGCTTTATTTATCATTCGCGTCGGTGTAATTGCAATACGTTCCCTGTGTTGTACGTCGTTCGCAGTGAATCCTTCCCATTCAAATTGACACGCTCCTTTTACGGGCGGCGGCCGTTTTATGTAACCCGCGGACGCGCGTCACACCGCGCGGCCATTTTTGGCAAGGAATTGCACAGCCGTCGTTAATTATCCTTCTTTTTGCGGCAGCGAACGTTTCTTTTTTTCACCTTGGCGCAAGCGAGAGCAATCGAGGTGTGGCGTCCAGCGAATTCGCCAAATAAAAATCGGACGGCGTTCCACTTAACGAAGAAGACTCGCCGGAGCCTATTAAGAAGATTCGGCACCGTTCGCGCGACAAATTTCCTCCGCTCTGCTACGCGATCGTTTGCGTTTTTTGCCTGATCGCGCGTCGCGCGTCCAAAGAATTTCATCTAACGAAATTAAATTTCAATCGAGTAAAACGGAAGCAATCCGTTACTCTTAGCTGCTGGACAATTTAAACTGCACCAATGATGACAATTTAGTTGCTTTCATTTGAAAGCATGAGGCTATTGGAAAATGATTTTGCATCGCGTGGGAAACTGAGGGAAATTGGAAAGACTCGGACGCGTGTCAAAGACATTAAAAAATTTTTCTTACCGCTTTGAAGATTGAAATTTTCTTTGCAACGATCTTTTTTTTCTTTCTTTCTACAATTTTATCGAATTTGGAACACAGAGTGTTGGGATTTTCGAATTTTTGTCATTTAACCTTAGTATTCAACATTCGATAGAACGGCGAAGAAAAAATTGTAGAACAAGTTTTAGAGAATTATTGTGAAGGAGAAGAAAATTCTAATCTTCGATCTTGCGAAAAGAAATTTTTCATATTTTTACACGCGTTCGAATTTTTAACAATTTTCTCGAGAAAAGTGTGTCCTTAGTTTGCCACACTACGCTGCGCGGTGTAAAATCAATCTTCAAAAGAAACGAACTCGCAACTATCGAAATAGAAGCTTCGCTCTTCGAAATCAGACCAAGTGGATTACCATGTGTGTGATTTTTGTCGAAAATCTAACTGTGTTTCGTCGGGAAAGGTGACGAAATTGCGATGGCAAAAGACAATGTACTCGTTCAAGAATAAATTTCCACGTTAATCTTCGTCGAAGAAAGGATGCGTCTCGGTTTCAGAGACGAGCTCGTTTGAAAATGGTTGCCGAAACTTGCTTTCCATTCACCCGGGCCGGTGAACATGGCGAAAGAAGACAGAGAGAGAGAGAGAGAGAGAGAGAGAGAGAGAGAGAGAAAGAGAGACGAGGTCGTCTGAGGAAACGAAAGAAGAGAGGAGCCGGTTGAGAACCTTCGAGATTCAGGTTCTACCCGGTACGACCCGAGAGAGCGCCCGCGAGGAGAGTCTTGGGTGGCATGAGAGTGCGGTGGTCGCGCCCTATGCTAACCCAGCCTAAGATCTCTCGGCTCTTCTTGGCTAGATTCTCACCGCTGGAAACCGCATTGGTCCGTACGTTGTTTCCACAAGATCGTGCTATGTAACACGGACGGATCCGATGGAGCCGAGAACCGACGACTCAGGTACAACCGTGGCTACTTACCGGCCTAACCTCGATTCTCCTCTCTACCTGCAGCTGCTGCTGCTGCTTCAATTCACGCGTTCACGAGGTTAGGACAGATTAGGCTTTTGGCCACTTGGCTTTCATTCAGGTAGCGCGACCCTATGCTGAGTTTCGTTGAAAAGGATTGCAGCGGTTTCTATTTTTGGGCCGGATGGGTCTATATTTGTTGCGCACGTTTGGTCTTCCTTCGTTCCGGAGGATTTTCGTTTTCCATTTCGGTGACCTTGGCTTTCTCGGTTCTTTCGCTCGCAGTTGAATAATGGCCAGACCTCGGCTCGCCACTTTGTGAACCGAGTCTCCTTCTTGGAACAAAGATCACCAGAGAGCGAATATTTCTCAATGGAAGGATGTTACGGAGGTTGTTGTTTCGTCAACCTTTTGCTAGCGCGATTTTTTCCTGTTGTTTAACGTCGATTTACCGATTAATCGATTTTCCACGGTCTGGTTGGCGGCGAGACAAGAGAGAGAGAGAGAGCAAAGGTGAAACCTAGGACAATCGTGAGAGCACAGAGTTTCGCGAAGGGAGATAAGAAAGGAGCGAGAAGGGAGCAGCACACGGCCGAGTGTGCTACACACGGCCTATAGATCCACGATGAAACTCTCGCAGCCAGATCTTTGATCTTGCACGATCCACCGACCTAATTAATGGTATGCGGGTCAGCTGCGGCAATAATTGAGGGAACCGGATGCAACGTGGAACGTCTCCGCGCCGCATTATCATTCAAATATCTTTCGCCGGTTGTTGCGGCTTCGCTACGGGTCCTCCCGAGTGTGACGATGCAGAAGTTAGATTCTAATTACGCGGACGTGTACGCGGATGGTAATTTAACGGTAGCTAAAACAAACAGCGGATTATCGCGCAACGGATCAGCCGCTCGGTTCTTCCTTTTTTATTTTTCACGGTCAATCAAAAGTGAAAAAGTTAAAGATCGGCGACTTTTCTCGAAAGCGATCGATGACGATTCTAGATTCTAGATCTTTTAAGTTTGTTTAGGTAACGTTTCTTGCGTCGTCGATACGAACCCGACTATTACTAGAAATATAAATAATAAATAACTTTTGACACAAGTGTGACAAACGAGTCCGATTTCAGACTCTCGTCTTCTAGAAAATATTCTTGTCGAAATTAAGTATCAATTTCTGGTTGGATAGAAACACAATTGTATACGTAGTAGATCTGTTCAGTTTAATTGTCATTTAAATTAAAATGATGTATACTTGGAATATTTTGATACTTCTTAATAGATTGTTTTCATTCGTTTATTTATATTAATATTCTCGCCAGCCAACCAAAGTCAGGTGAACTCGGCGAGTTTAAAAAAGGATTCTTAATAAGCAAGAAACATTGGACTCTAATTGGCAACACCATAAAAATTAAAAAGGAAAATCGATATTTAACAAATTGAATAAAGGACCAAAGGACGATCGGCAGAGAGTGTGAAGAAGAGGACACAATAGATCTTGGTGGAAAAACGCGAGCCGAAGATCGGGCCGATAAACTCTTGGCGGGCGGCGCGCGGGTAACAAGTTATGAAATGCAATTTGCATGCGACCGAGATTCGCGATGGGCACGTTGCAACCGCGGCACCCGATCCGAAACCAGATCCTGAACTGGATTCCATCGAATTCGGGGCCACGGTCCGGCCTCTGAAACGGATCCGCTTTCGATCATCCTCGATCATCAGAATTGGCACGTCAGAGCTCGTTGAAACAACCACGGAGAAACAGAGAGAGAGAGAGAGAGAGAGAGAGAGAGAAGCTTGTCTTTCGACGTTCAACATTCCCTTCCAAACGTTTCACCGATCCACGCGAAAAGCAACTTCACTTGATATTTGGAGTATGAATTTTCGGCGTTCTCCAGTTGGATCTGCGCCAACGTTTCGGCGAATAATGCAGCCGCATCCGGCCGGACGTTCAACTCGGCGAGCGAAAGGTTATGAAAGACGCATTGCGGAGGAAACAACTGAATTCTCTATTCCGAGCGGGCAATAGGGACACGAGAGGTTAACTCGATTAATTTTAAGTGTGGCACTGGGAACAAAGCCACAAGCTAGCCACCACGTTATATTCGATTCGTTATTCGTTCCTTCTCCCCTGTTTCGGCCAGGTCACTTTCATCCTTTGTTTCAGTGGTGGACCGAATTATTGTTGTCTCGACGAGTATTTTGTAACGAAAAGCGAAGAATCGATCATCTATGTGATAGCTGATAGAAGACTAGATGACTAGACTACAGACATTTATGCATCCTCACGGAAAAAAATTGCATGAACATCTGCAATGCAGTCTTAACATTACGCGTATCGGCGTATCTTTATATAAAGCTACGTATTTCTTCTTTTTACGAAAGAAATATAATTGTCAATTTAACGTGTAAGAAACACAACGTACAAAATAACTTTCGCGTAATAAAAAGATTTTCATTTCTTTTTAAAAAAATAGAGAAACTTTATAACACAACTATACAAGCTATTATTTGTATATTCTACGAAATATTATTTAAATCTTTAAAAATACGCTGTTTTGCGTCTATAAAATGTCTAACAAAAATTATCGAGTCACGTTGGTAGTTCCGGTGTTAACAAGAGTCAAAAGAATGCAGAATTTTAAATCGGGATGCAACAAACAGTGAAACAGTGAAACGGATATATTTACAAATTTATTACCTACAATACAGACAATATTAAATTCTTCGACACAAAACGACCAAAATATTATAATAAATACATAACTATACTTGTAAAAAATATTTTTTTATTATTACAAAATTCATTACCTACAACATAGATGGACGAAACAACCAAAATATCGAAAATTTAATAGATCATCTAAATAAATATTTGATAAATACGTCTCGTTCGAACTCAGAAATTTAATCACCGACTTATCTCAGATAGGACGAGCTTCTTGCTCCCTTGCTCCTCGAACATCGAATAATTTCGATAGAAACAAATGTACCATAGGACATTGTGCATTCATACTTCATCGGTTGCTATCAACTCTCTCCGTAGCTACGATCAGAGTTCAGCCGATCAGTTTCCACTGTATGTACAGTTGGAAATTGATTAGGCAATACATAATTGGAAAGCCGGTTGGCTTTCGGAGATCCAGATGAGATCGCGAATTGGATCGTTTAATGGACACAATGAATACAGACGAAGGTATATATAGGTGTACGTGAACGCACGTACGCAGATTAACGACACACAAGAGAGAAACAAAGTGGTGCTTGTCTCTCGCTGCTGAGAGACCGTAATGGCCGCCCGAAACAAAGCCAGTTCTCGCAATCAAGTTTATATGGGAGCTTGTCGTTGCGCAAAGGAGAAGAAAACTCGCCAACGGAACGGCGTAATGAACATACGTTGAGCAAAGTCGGGATTTCCTACGAGCGTCACACGCGGGATTGTGCTTCCAGCCAGCATCCACATGCAAATGGGAGCTTTCTTCATAGGCGTGAGACTCTCACCTCGATCACTTTCGATAACTGACGATAGTTTCTTAACTGAACTATGAGTTCGGCTCATCTTTTCGAGTTGTACAGGCTCACTTGTTTCTCACAATCAGCCGAAGAGAACATACACTGTCATTTGGTTTTCCAAATTCCTTGAATTTATTCGTCTTTCCAATTTTAAACATTTTATTCACCTAATTTTAGAACTTTATTATTCGTTCAAAGTTTGTTCTTGTTTCCAAGTCGATATACACGATATTATGCTGCCATGTTTATGAGTTAAAAGCCGAGACAAATTCCTGCCACTAATAAATTATTTTGATTTTCATCGATTGTTTCTTTTTTCATTTGAGTAATCTTGGTTTCGTTGACATTCATTTTGAAACGTCACGTTAGAAACAATCTTCAACTATTCAAATAAATATTATTCCTCAAATAATCAGTTCAATTTATTATTCATATTCTTTATATTATTATTATTTGCATAGTTTTCAAATTCCTTTAATCGATCGAATGAGCTACGTACCATTAATTGAAACCCATTATTTGCCAAATACTGGGAAGAACAGTGTTTCGAAAATTTATTTACAAGTTACTGTTCGAAATATATTTCGCCGAGGTCTGCTCTAGCGACGAGAGTAGGTTTCAGTCGTATATTCAGGCGAGTCGTTCAGAAAACTCGCGTTTCGAGAATAGAATTTCCGTCGCAAATTGCAAACACGATGTTTCGTGAAATCGATGACCCGAGCGGGAAATAATAAGGCGGACACGTGGAAGCTGCTACGTGCCGCAAAAATTGTAATGACTTTTTGATACAAGCGTGGCTGCGTTCCCACGACAAGGTATAATTACTTAATTGTACGACACCGCGGCCGAGAGTCCAGAGTCGAGAGGAAGACGAGAACAACGATTTCAATCTCGCGCGATGATTCTCACTTGACGTGTGTTGATGATATTTTATTTTTCTGTGATTTATTATTCTCTTCCTTTGTATTTTTTAAATTCTCTATCTCATATCGATAATTTATATCACATCAATAATACTAATATCGTTAGATCTACTACTAGAGTTTGAGTACTGTATTAAAAAAGGCTGTTTGCAGTTTCTCCTTTGAATTAAACGTTGCTAAACGCGTGTCCTTCATCCGTTGTGGGCCTCGGGTTTAATTTAAATAATAATTATTGAAGCTTATTCCCTGTTAAGGAATCAACGATGATCGATTTTTCTTCTCAGTCTTTGGTAATCGTTTCAAATGTAAAGCTACAGAATGTTCACATACAGGTAATTTTGAGGTGAGAAATGTTTTATACACCACACGAATCGACACTCACTTTCGAAATCGATAAAAATTGTACATAAATTTCAAACAATCTTATCGTTATCGTATTGAAATTTTTCAGTTGGAATAAAACTAAAGAAACAAGTATTACTCCTGCAGAGCTTTACTCGTTCGAACGTCAGATTGATCGACATTTTATAAAAGCTGTAGACGATATTACAAACGACATTCTGTCGCCAATGTTTTACAGATCCTTACATTTCGGAGTAATTCGCTTCTCCGCGTCGAGTCTCGAACTGAATGGAACCGCGTACACGCGAATACGATCAACGTATGGAATGGAATTTCCCTTACGATTCGCTGCAACATGCAAACGCTGCAGAAATCCGCGCGGATCCGCTAACCCTTTCGCCTCGCTGCAGAGAGATACCACGCTCCCTCCACCACCAGCGAGGCTAAACGAACTGCGAGTATGGTAACAACGGCACGTGTGTGGGAAGAAAAATGAGAGTAACGGCACGAATCGTATGGGATCCGCGTGTACGCTTCGCACACATAGGATTCGATTCCCCGCCATGAATCTCCAGGGCTTAAAACGGACCCTTTCTCATATTGCGAGGGACCGCACGCGTTCAACTTATATACATACATTCGAGGCTCGCCAGGGATTTTATTCTCTCTCTCTCTCTCTTTTTCTCTTTCGCGCGAGACGCATATTGCCCGCCTTGGAACTTTACGGTGAATTTTTAATCGATTCGTTCATCACAGGGCCGGCTTAAAATGGCCGTCGACGCCCTACATCATCCTGCATTAGCTTCTACTTTTTAGCTAGATGCTGTCATTTAATCGTTCAACACGTTATACACGTTCGTATCTTGCCGGTTTGTCCGACAGGAAATGCAAACGTGTACATTACGGTTTCGTAACTGATGGCGTGAAAGAAAGAATTTTTCCATTAAAAGCGAATGAAAAAGAGTGGAAAGGAAAGAACGAAATTTTTTCATTAAAACCTTCCGTTTGCGAGAATTTATCGAGCATTTGAGAATTTACTGAGTATACTTGGATTTAGTTAGTATTCCCGCATATTGGATAGCCGCGAATAATCCGTACGAGCAAAAATAAGTGAAAAGTTCGAGTTAAAAAAATTGAAAGTATGTGAAATATGAAATGTGTAGAGTTTGTGTAAAATTTTGTTCGTTCAAGGCGTCATTTTCAAGAAAATAGGCTTAAAATGCGTTTAAAGATTGCTTTTATACACTTAGCGCGCTTGACAAGTCAACTTTCAAAGTCGATCCTCTCGAAAGCGAAGCATATTACGAAAAAATTTTATTCTGCATTCTTTACTTAGTTTCACACGTAGAACAACCTTTTGTTGGCTCGCTTTTAGAATTAGCTAAATTCGAACTAGATTTTCTCGAAAGACGAAGGCTTCAACGAAAAAAATTTCACATTCATTTCTTCCTTTTTTTTTTCCTCCCCTTTTTTCACGGAGAATTAATCTCATACTCGGCGCAACACATGTTCCATCGGATCGTAATGGCAGGGACGCATTTTCGTACGAAATCAAACGAGAGAAAGGCTTCCGAGGGAAGCTTTCGTCTATAAATACAACGTGTGTCACGTAGACTCACGTTGCTCTCCACGTGGTTGCCTCTCGCATCCGGAAGTCCATAGAATATTAATAGAAACGCCGACCTTGAGAGTCTTAAAACCCTCTGGTACACCTTGCACGTTAATTAATTAATTATCTCACGCGCGAGATTACAGGCTCTTTTATAACTTGACGAATAACATCGACGAGCTTTGCGCTAAGATCGAAAGTTTCTTGATGCCATGATGAACAGTCCTCGCTTTTTTTTTTTTTTTGTTTCTTAGGACGTGTATCATTGCGATTCGCAAAACAATGTAACGACGATTTGATAACGATATTTTATTAAAACCAGAGACTTCGATCGAATCATTGACACATGTTATTATTGATATATTTAACAAGCACCGATAGACGAACGATAGTTGTACGACAGTTGCACTTGCAAGATGGTTTCATCAGCTTCTATCTGCAGACAACTCTCGAAAGCTTCATATTTTAGATTAGATCTGCACTCTTCAGTTTTTGGAATTGCGACTATCCCCGCTTATTCACATTCTTTCGGTCCTGTGGACGCTTAACTGAAGACTTGTGTGTATAACAAGATGTACACGCCTTTTTCTCACGCGAGATTGTTTGTAAATGTTATAGGCTCTTTTATAACTTGATAACGGATAACATCGACGAGCTTTGCGCTAAGATCGAAAGTTTCTTCTGCGCGATGCCACGATGAACAGTCCTCGCTTTTTTTTTTTTGTTTCTTAGGACGTGTATCATTGCGATTCGCAAAACAATGTAACGACGATTTGATAACGATATTTTATTAAAACCAGAGACTTCGATCGAATCATTGACACATGTTATTATTGATATATTTAACAAGCACCGATAGTTATACGACAGTTGCACTTGCAAGATAGTTTCATCAGTTTCTATCTGCAGGCAACTCTCGAAAGCTTCATATTTTAGATTAGATCTGCACTCTTCAGTTTTTGGAATTGGGACTCATTCTCATTCTTTCGGTCTTGTGGACGCTTAACTGAAGACTTGTGCGTATAACAAGATGTACACGGCTTTTTCTCACGCGAGAATAAATTAAATTATTGAACAGAGTATGGATATAGCAGTGTGTGACTGGAAAGTTGCACGGAGGATCAGTAGAAATTTCTTGGGAGAGTATCCGTCTAAAAAAGGGAAGTGCAGAAATTGCAAATGGACGAAATCGCGTGGTCGCAAGCGAGACACGATCGGTGAAACGAAAGGATCCGTTAGCTGGAAGGATCGGCACACGTGCACACGGTGACAAACTCGCGAGCTTCAGCATTATCTGTTCCTCGTGTGTGCACGGAACGAGCGACGAGGATAGCTTTCTGCCTGGCCTATGGGAAAATTCAGTCGAGGTTTCCGTGTCGCATCGCGTACAGACGCGCAGGGCCAGTCCCGCAGGGGCAGCAGGACCGTTAGCAGGTTTCAAGGATATCCTGTGTCGCGTGCAAGCGAGCCGCGTGAATTACCTTGCGCAGCCTATCTCATCCGATACTCAGCACGAGAAACGATCGTCAAGGATTACCGGTACGGTACGCTACGTCAACGACCGGCGCGCTCTTTTTGTCAACCGGTTTCCCGCCGTTTTACGAAATCGTTCGATCTTCTTCTTTCCCTCTCTCTCTCTCTTTCTCTTGTGAATTTCGTCAATTGCCTGTCGAAAATCGACTCTTCGCGACTCTTTTTTTTTTTATCACACTTACGAGTGCGTCATTTTCGTTGGAAGCATGCGACAATTACAATCTCAGTTTTGTTAAAAAAAGATGTTGATGTCACTACGAATCCATTTATTTCATTCAAATATCTCGTGACAAATGAAACAAATGAAACATGAGATTTAATAAATATAAATTTTGAAGTCCAACATTTATATTTATTTATTTATAATTAAGCGTTTAGGGATATTAGTAACCACACCACGAATCCATTTATTTCATCAAAATATCTCGTAACAAATGAAACAAATGAACGAGAAAGTACATTGTCATCGATGGGACAGCAATATTTCCTGCCAAATTCCAAAAGGAATTTTCTGTACATGAGTGGCAATCGCTTAGACACCCACTCATTCACGCACTGCCATCTTTTGCAATCAGTTCTACTTCATTTCGAATAAGTAGCTCGTCGCGTTAACGGATTGTTATATCTCAGAAATTGCTGAACGGAAGATTTTCACGGGTCAAACACGGCACGGGCACTCTTTTTACTTCACCCACGCATAATTTATGTGTCAATTGAATTTACACGTTCGATTTACCCTTTGGGAACGTGTGTCTACCATTCTTTTTCTCGTAATTTTCGATGTTTGGATGTAAAAACAAATTAGACGCGCGACAATTCGATGAACCATTCAAATTTAAAGTTTCAAAGACTGATTGTTTATTTTTCGGGTTACATTTGTATGAGCTAGGTGACATCGACTTCCAGGTTTCACGAAACGACAGCCACACGTTGTTTCGTTGTGTTGGGTCCTTCAAGTCTATCGACGAATAACACAAATTTATATTACGCTACTCCGTTTAAACTCCGATTGCACTCGAATAAATACAGCGATAAGTAGATCAAGGCACTAACGATAAGACACGAAACTAAACTTTATAATTTGGAATAGATCAACAAAGTGTATATTGTTGTATTCAACTTACGAGCGATCGTGCGATTGATCTAGACTAGTGATCGAACAGCGCGGGGCAGAATATTAATCTTTGGCCGAGTTATTTAGTATCGTGATGGAGTGTCGAGATACAGCGACGGTTTGTTAGTAAATCTCACGCTGGAAACTCGAAAAGGTTTCGATATCTTTATTAAGAAGGGAGTGGCGTGGTGTCGGAACGGAGATAGTTCGATTTATACAGCTCGAGAAGGTGAATGGGAGGAAGGGTTGCCCGATGTGTTATAATTTTCGACCTACACACGTAAGGAGGTAGCGTGGTACCTTATTTAAATGAAGTTTGCTGAAATCGATGTCGCTGTTCAGATAATGTCAACTACTATGCATTTGCATACTCGAGCGCGATTAGCGACGAATTACGCGCTAATTACCGAGCACTCATTACGACGACGATTTATCGTTCGACGCGAGTGATGAGAAACGTGAATTATATGCGAATACTTTGAACTTTCGATCGTTGATTGAATAGCTGAAAATGAAAAGAATAGAATCACAGATGAAAAGTCCCAAGTCGGTTCTCCATTTCTGGCTAGTCGTTGAAATATTCCGAGTCATCGACACTGTTCAAGTGATGTTTTCACTTGATCATGGTATAAGAATTCACTAGCTCGAAATCACAGAATGATTCGTACGTGACTCTGACGTCTTGCAAAACAAAATTCTTAAACATTCTTTAAACACTTTCAAATATATTATGTAATTGAGTATTCACGTGCACTGTCTGATCGTTCTTCGCTCGCTGACAGCCTATCGATGTTATAAACATCTGCTCGATCCTCGATCACGAGGGTATCGTTTCTCACTTGTACACAGATCCGTGTAAATCAGTCAGCCATATAATATTCATATGAACTGAAATCGTAATTCTCTTTTCGAAAATTATGTTCTTTGCTCCCTCAGTTTCATTTCTCAAATCTTTACGTATATGTACGATAGATACGTAATTAGACTAGACCATTGCGAGATCATTTCGGACAAAACATCAGGCACGATATACTCGTGTCTCGCTGCGGTTGCCCAACTTCCGCTTGTTCCAATTTTTATAATACTTAGTTGTGACAAAATTTGAAATATATCTATAAGCATATTACATATGTATTACATTTTTTACACGTTCTTCTCTATACATATTTCTATATTTTTTTCCTATCCTTTTAGTTAAGGCACAACGCTGCCACTGTAAAATTTTTTTATTTTCATATTTTATATACTTTTTACACTTTATACGAATTTATAAGAGTGTAATAAAGTTTCCCAACCAAATTCACAAATTTTTCTTTTTTCTAGCCTGACATTGTCATGATGGAAGATTACGTTTCTTACTTTATCTTAGTTTATCCAGCTAAGTACAGTATTTGTCTCAATTTATCGCTTGATTATCAGGAAGCAAAGCATTTCACCAAAGAGAGAGCAAAACTTTGCGAAGATGTATAACACATCAGTTTAGCACATCAGATCGAGCTTGTTCTTCTCTTCTGAAGCAAGTTCGTTTTCTTGGAAATTTATCGTATAAATCCACTTTTCATTTCCGGTTGAGCAACGTTTCTTTCCCTGCTCACAATCACATTACACTCTTATGTTTCAGCACCGCGAGCAAGATTGAGTTGATGTCGTACCCAGTTTCCATATCTTTCCAAATGTCTTTAAATCTGTTAACTGTGCTCACAGTTGATGACTTGTTGGTTCTTTAAATTTCGAATCATATCGTCGTCGTAACTTCAGATAGACGACACTGACCAAAGCAGCCAAACAGAAATAGTATAGCGATTGCAATTGCAGCAAGCATATAAGGCAGTGTTATAATAATTCTGCATCCATAAGTCCCATGAGTGGAAGTCTCGTCTTGTGAAATTTACAATGTAACAACTGGTCCAAAGTGAACTTTTAGAACCGCTCAAATTCTAAATGTAAATACAAGTGTCACGACATATCAATCTCACGTCATAGCCGATCTCTGTGTTTTATCCCTAGATTCTTAGATCGTTCCTATTCCGATCATTCGTGGATTCGAATACGAGCGTTCCGCGTTGACCTTTGGAAAACGCAGGCTTGCTGTTTCGCCATCTCTCGGCTAGGCCGAGTGCTGGACCGGCAACGAGCGCCAGGCTTCATTCGATAGAAAAACTAGTTTCTCGATACGCAACCGTGTCAAGTAGGAAAGCCGCAATGCGACGTGGCCATGACGTCACTGCTGAAAACAGCCGCGTCCTGGAACACGAAGACTCTTGCTCCTGGTACATACATACTACCGCCTTGCTTTTTATTCGTCGCACAGCCGGAGTCACGAGCTGATTGATCGATCCCTATCTAATAATGCCTTTCAGCCGCGAGTCCCTCGGAAACGGCTCGCGCCGCGAACTTCGATCGTTTCTTCTTCATGATCGGTTGCCGAACGATACTCGTGTGACTGTTGGAAATACGCTGCCTTAATTCATTTGGAAGAATATCACGAAGAAGAATGAATAATAATACCCTTGACAGTAATTCCTCTCTTATATTAGTTATATTTAAATAGAAACTTTTCGAAAAGTAAAAAGGAAAACTTCACATTCCAATAATTTGTACATGTTATCCTACGTGTTCAGCACATAAAAGTTCAGTAAAAATTGTCTATGATATTATTACGTACGTGTATATATTATTGGAATAACAGACATGCGAAACAATTGTTTTGTGATGATTTATGATAGTATTTGAAGTGGTCGACACAACGCTTTTGAACTTTTCGCGATGAAGTTGTTTCTATCTAACTATTTGAAAATATTGAGCATCTTCGTGTTTTATTACGCGAAATCTTGTTTTTCTCCTTTCAATATTATTTCCTTGAAAATAATAACTATAACTTTTGACACATTTATGTAAATGTTCTGGTGATAACGTGATGCTGGCCAGGAGAATTATATACGCAAATTGGTTGACATTTCCGCGATTCAACGTTTGATAACGCGTAAACGAGTATTCTTCCTGTCCAAATTTCTAACAACAGAGCGACTACGTGTTGCTTCATTACTCGCAAGTTTCAATGAATAGCCTCGAATCCTTTCAAAGGCGAAGCCACGTCACGAAACTGTGAGATTAAAGCGTGTACACGGCGTACATTCCGAGTCTCTCTCTTGTTACCAGCCACCGCTCACAACGAATATCATTTCTCTACGTCTTGCAGTCGCAATACCTGACCCATGAGAATCCTACCAAGTAGAATCTGACTTATGACACCTCTCGTGTCCTCGTCGCTTTCTCTTCTCGACAATGAGTCTTGACAAAAATCAATAAGCACAAGTGCTTCAAAAGACACGAACGTTCTTGTCGAAATTGATAATTTCTGTTTGGACAGAAACACAATCAATTTACTTTAATTATCATTTGAATTACAATGATTTATACGTAGAATATATATATATATATATATATATATTTTTTCATTTTTTTATTTACATTACTATTTTTTGTTAAGGAATCAAAGTCAAGCATATACGCAATAGTGTTAAAATTCTGATTGCCCTCTCGCATTAATGAAAGATTAGATAGATTTCCACGGTATAGATCGTTTATCTGTATATTTTCATTTGTTTATTTAGGTTACTATTTTTTGTTAACGAACCAAAGTCAAGGATATACGCAACAGTGTTAAAATTCTGGTTGGCCTCTCGCATTAATGAAAGATTATATAGATCTCCACGGTATAGATCGTTTGTCTAGAGACAGCCAGGGATTTCAGTGGGCAGGGATTATTAATCGAGCGATTTGTAGGAGAGATTCTAATGAGAAAAAAATAGCAGACGTGAATCTCGTGAAACTGGCTGGCGAGAAGGCAGGCAGGCAGGCAGGCTGGTCGCATGATTTGTAGCGCTTCGCTTGGGACCACGCGATTTGCGTAGAAAGTGGCGGATATCATTTTGTGCCATATAGCTGTCGGTATAGAAAATCCCTGTACGTGTGAACGCTCATTTCGCGAGAGTTTTCGAGTCGTCTGCGTTTACGTTTGTCGCGTGACAGGAAGCAACGGGCGCATGCGCGTGTTCGCGTTCGCCTGTCAAGGGTCGCGCGGGTATCCTCGACTTCCGGCGCGATGGCGATCGACGCGGCCGAAGGTGGCTGTAAATCGCCGGGAATTACGTATAAATAAGCGCTCGCTGGCCACCGACGGAACGCGACAATCGGCAGATCGAGCTGGCAAATTTACGGCTCGGCTCTAACGGCTCGTCGTTTCCACTCTCCGCGCAGTCGATCGGTTCGATGGAAACGCGCGCCTGCGGCATTACGTAAATCATCCTCTCGCGATGAAAAGCATCCTCCGAGAGATGAAAGTAAACGCGTTTACGTCCACGACGAGGAAGTCACGAATTTAGGAAGTTCGTTCAACGAGTCGATCGAGGCACCGGATGTAAACGGATCGCACGTGGTACATACAGCTTTCAGGCATTGAAAGGCAATAAGAATAAAGAAAGGACGAGTGTAACGAAGAAAACAATTGATAATTTAATGTTATAAATCCAAACGATTAGTATTTTCATTATTTCGATTCCAAACTTCTCAAGCCCTTTGTAATAACACGTCGGACAATTAATACGCACACAAATAATAAGAATACAAAAGCAAATGTAAATATAATGCAATAATGAATGAGAGCAGAAAGAACGCAATTGCGAATGTAACGCAACAATTGTGAAATTAGACAAGAATACTGACTGAACTGATACAAGATACTCAGCTGATAGCAGCAAGAGAATATTTTCTTTCCACATCTAGTGCCTCGTCTCGTTGAACGCTTTCTTTGGCGTGATCGTTCGGGAAACGTTATTACTTACTTGCCTCAAACTCGGCGCGGCGACTTGGCAGTTTACCGGTTATTATGCGCCGGCTCTCATAGAAAGTAAGGGAAGCGAGTTGGTCGATTTGCCTGCGTGTCGACGTTCGGAAAGCTTCCCGCGGACGCGATAGCTTCCTTTTGCATGGAAACGGGTTTAAAACGGACTGCTACAGAACGTTGTAGTGAGCAGTAACCAGGCGAAAATCACCTTTCACGTGCCAATATTGTCGATCTCGCGCGCTTATCGCGTTCTTGAAAATTCACCTCGCCGTGTTAGTACGTGGCCTGGGCGATCGGTGGAAAAGTAATTCCCTGACGCGAAATGGAAAGGGAAATTTTTAAATGAATGTCGAATGTGGAATGCGCCCGATGTTGGATGTTTCATCCATGTCCCATGTTCTCTGAATCGTGAAATGGTCACTTTCCAACTCGAAACGCCGAGTCTGTTTGGAAATTCACGTCGGAACTCGCGGCAGCGCGTAGAAAATCGGCAAACTAAGGAAAAAGGCGTACGCGAGTGAGAAACGTACATACGGGATGTGTCAAATTTAAATGGTGCACTAGAAGGAAGAAAAAAATGTAGTTTAAAATTCGATATTGCACGCATGAAATATATAAATAGTGATGCGTTATATATCATTAATTGTGATAATACAGTAAAAAAATAAGATTATCTACTCGGTACTTTTTTTTTTTATTCTTCCTCTAGAAGTTTAACAATTCATTTTTATAAAATATTAATGTACAATGTTCCTGATAATAAATAAAACTACGTTCTTAATACTTTGCACTAGTTCTCCGTACGAATAAATCTTTCGTTTCAAAGTGCTCGATAAAAATCAAATGGCAAAGAAAAATGTGTGATGTTTCTTCTTTCCCCCCGTGGATTATATTCTTGCAGTTTGGCCGTTTCAGTCTTGGGACACCCTGTATATTCACGCAAAGTGGAAAACTGAACAACTCGCGCGGCGCATCGGTTTATCGAGGATTTTTTGCCGGCTCTCGACTCCTCTCGTTCAGCTCTGTTAGCCTGTAATTCCGAAACAGTCTGCACGAGGTAATAACTTTCAATAACCGTAAAAACCAAATGCACCGACATCGGTGGCGTTATTGCTTCTGATTAATGGACGTTTGGCGAACAGCGCCTAGCCGACGATTTACCGATCGAACCCGATCGCAATGGCGTGAGAAACGAGTCGTCGGGACCGTTCGTTTCTCTCTCTCTCTCTTTCTCTCTTTCTCTCTCCCCGTTCGACTTAGCCCAGGCTAATCGCCGCGCACGTCCGCGGGTTAAAAGTCGATGCAAAGCCGAGTCACGGGCACGAGAAACGCGCGAAAATCCGTTTCACCGTTTTCGAGAGCGCGCGTACGCCTCGTCGCGTGTGAATGTCGTGCGTTTCATGCGCTTTCCATATACGGAGTGCCGCGCGGGCATTAAGAATAGAGCGAACGTGGCTCTTTGCGAAATGGCACGCGAACAGCTCCATCCAACTGCACGCATGATCGATAGTAACGACGTCTCGAGAAAGTTCTGCTGATTTACAACTTCGTTGCCAGGCCCACCCCTCTCTCTCCCTTCCCCTCCCTCGTCTGAGCTGCGCATTGTACTTTTCTCAGCCGATCTTTCATATCAGACCTCTCCTTGCGATTTTCAGGGCCTGACGTCTTACATTTAATAGATCGTCGAAATTTTCATAGTTTCCAGTGTTCGAAACTTCGAATATTCTCGACTATCAAATGTCTAAACTTTCAAACGCTCAAACTTTCGGATATTTCGATTTTCTGACGCTCGAATCTTCGAGTATTTCGAAACGCTCGAATTCTTGAATGTCCAAACCTCGCAGTTTTCAAGCGTTCCCGAACGTTCAAATTGTCGTAAAAGTACTCGAACTCTCGAGCGTTCGAAATTTTCGCGAATCTAAACTCGAATATTGCTGTTGCCTTCGAATATTGAAGTTATCGAATTCGTTCATTTTGAACAGTGTTTTTTCGCAACTTTCAACTTTCCGAATGCTGTCAATTTGTCAAACAATCGAACCCTCGAGCGTTCGAAATTTTCGCGAATCCAAGCTCTGGCCTTCGAATATTGAAATTATCGAATTCGTTCATTTTGGACAGTGTTTTTTCGCAACCTTCAACTTTCCGAATGCTGTCAATTTGTCAAACAATCGAATCCTCGAGCATTCGAAATTTTCGCGAATCTAAA
>NIPQ01024805.1:0-20595 GCA_002806875.1 Lepidotrigona ventralis hoosana
TACTTCGAAATTAATTGCTCCGAAATTAAGGGTTCCGGAACGAAATCATGTGCCCCGAAAAGTAATTAATTGCTCCAAATTTAACCGCGCCGAAACGAAATTAATTAATTGCCCCCGAAATCAACTAACTGCTCTGAAATTGATTAATTTCTTAGTAATTAAACAAGCAACAACTCTCGCAGTGCGTCATACGTCGATCAGTTCGATTTACCATTATTGTTATTATTCTCATTTCCACCTTATTCGCAGCTATTACATTCTTGTTGCGTGTTTTGTCATGTTGCTTCTTACTCTCTTTATTTTCTTTATTCCAATTTCCTTCATTTTATATTATTTTGTTGTATTCGACCTGTTTATCTTTATTATTATCATTATCATTATTGTGTAGTTGCTGATATGGTCATTATTATTATTATTGTTGTTGTTGTTGTTAATATTATTATCACCAATACTATAGTTATTACTACTATAGTTATAGTTGTTACTATTATTATCACCAATACTATAGTTATTACTACTACCACTACTACTGTTACTGATACTGCTACTACTATTGCTACTCCTGCTGCTGCTGCTGCTGCTATTACTACTACTACTACTACTCATCATTATCATCACCATCACCATCATCAAAATTACCATTATCATCCTCATCATTCTAATAATAATTTTCCTTATTTTGATATTAAAAATGACTACTCTCATTCTTATATTCATTAATTTATTTAGTATACTCTATAAGAAATTTTTTCCATCTGATTTTCGTTCCCCTTTTTTTTTGACAATGTTTTCTTTCAAGTCCTTCCTCGACGGCCGCGCCAGACGTCGACCAGGAATGCTCTCCGATCACGCGCTCTATGTCCGCCAATCTTTGCTAGACTCACTGCCAAACCGCTGACGGGTGGGCATCTTCTACTTCTGCATTGACGGCTGCACGGTCCAGCGTGGTTCATGACCCTTGTGTAATCGTCGATAAAGCAAAGGTAGTTGATTGGTTAACTAGGAAATTAGATCGCTAACCAGCCAAGATTTCGGCGAGTAGCGACGCGAATAACTCCATGATGAGATCTGTGAGCGCTAGAACAAGTAGGTCCGCGAAAGTACGCACCAATGTCATTGCGAGTAAAAATGTCCAACAGGTCACGCAGAAAATGATACCGCGAAGATAACCACGAGTGCCGTTCGCCAGAAGTGCGAAATCCACTGCACATCCGAAATCGGATATTGCAGATGAATAAGCAACGCCGAAATGTCACAGGAGAAGTGCGACGGCTTGTTTCCGAGAGGTGTCTCGATATCCTGTTAGTGCAGCAGCCTACTATCCGTACGTCGTTAAGCTTGGCGCAAACGGCACGTTTGTGGTTTAGGAACCGGAGTTGGTGTGGTGGTCGTACTTCCACAACACCTTGGTTAGAGGCAGCCGTTTCCCGTTTACTACTTCCAGCACAGCGATGATACTGAGAAGCACCTCAGCCATTGCGAGAGGGTTCTTCACACACTGAGGCGGAAAAGACTTTTATCGCGTTAAATCAAAACGCGAGATCATTGCTTCTGTGTCCCCAAAGTTCTGACGAAAGAGGCGTCCATGTCGCGGGGCTCCCAGCGTTTAGCCTTCACGTTGTGAATGACGCCTACCTTTTTCGCAGGTGCCTATCCACTGGACGTCTAGAGGATCATCATACATCGATTTAACCCTGGCGACACCCAAAATATTCTGTTTCGTCAAGTCTGATTGGATGAGCAGCGATCTCAACGCGGTAGAAAAGTTTCTGAGGCCACAGTGATTGCATGGCGTGTCGGAAGCAGGAGATTCGACAGCTGCCATGCAGACTGGGATCGATACGTCGAAATCCTGGCCGATCACTCTCGATTGAGCCTGGAGGCACTCATGTCTGTCAGAGACATCGAACATATGGCGACTGCGTTCGCTGGTGTTATTGTCGATGCCTGTGAGGCGACGATGCATCGGAAAAGGCTGTTTAGGCAATCAAACCCGTGGATAAGAGACTTGACAAAGGGTAGAAAGACCGTGTACCCCTTAAGACGCAAAATTCAGAAGCAGCAAGAAGAATCTGCCCGTCACCAGGGAAATCCTGAATACCGCTCTTCTTTGAGGGAATATAGCGGGCAAATTTCGAAAACTGGCAAATTTTTGTCACTTCGCACGTTAATTCGGAACCCTGGGCCACGTGTATAAACTACATGCGGAAGCATTCCGGATAAAAAATGTGCGTAACACACTCCGGCGTAATGACGAAGAGTCGACTAAGGATGCACGCGAAACCACCAGTTTACAATTGGAAGTTCACGTTCCGGACCGAGAGGACACTACGGAACAGCGCGTGATTAGACAAAGTTTTCGCACAGCCCCCAAAACAACTGACGATTTACCTCCCATTTCGGAGCGCGAATTATTAGCCGTCAACGTGTCCTCAAATACAACAAGGCACCCAGTCAGGAAATGGTAGAAGTATGCGCTCTGAATACCGCGGCGTAAGTGATCCTGGGTTAGCTGGTTCAGCTCATCGACAGGTGCCTTCGATGGGGCGCCTTTCACGCATACTGGATCTTCCTCAAGGGCGAAGGGAAGGATGAGAAAGACCCGAAATTGTATAGGCAGATCTGTCTCTATAGTAGGAACACTAATCGTGGAAGTCAACAAAACGCACTTAAGCCAAATGTCACTAGCTACGAGACGAATCTCTGCTCAATAGTTTGGATTCACACCCGGAATGTCGACTAAGAACGCGATCGTGGATTTGTAACATACGGTTGATGCTTCGGGGCACCGATATGATGGCGCTGCTATTTGTCATCTCGGATGCATTTAACAACGTCTGGTGGCCCCTCGTCTTGAAGATTCTCAAAGATAGGACTTGCCCTCGGAACGTTTTCCATGGTTATTTAGCACCCGTCGGGTTGTTCCCGAAATAAGTTCTTCCACTGTTTCCAAGCTGACTACGAGAGGTTACACGCAAGTGTCAGTCTCGTCTGCTCGAAACTTATGTGTGACGACCAACGCAGGTCTCTAAAGTCATCGGTGGGGAACAATTTTTTCATGTACGCGAATGATCTCCTCGTCCTCGAGGGTGATAGCGCGAAATAGAAATGAAGGGCCAGGGAATTGTGAACCAGATCAGCAACTGGTGCAGGTCCGTGAAATTAGAATTATCAGTGCTCAAAGCACAAGCTTAAAGAGCGTGGTGATTGATAAGTCTCCGAGAGGAAGACGGGAAGGAACGTGACCGCACAGGAAGCGCAAAACTGTTCGCTCGTCGAAAGCGACATGGCGAATAGGTCGCCGACGATCCGACTGGGACAGATGATATAATTTGATTGCGAGGTGAGACACATTGGCGTCTCCATGAACGCGAGTGCGCACTGCTCACACATAGAATTAAGTAGAAAAATTATTTTGAGAGTTAGCCAGATTCGCCGGCATTCAATGGGGACTTCGGTACAGAACTCTTTCCACAATATATCACGGCGTACTTAGTCCAGTTGTTACCACTAGTATGTAGCTTTCGGATGGAAAAACATCTCTACGGAAGCAGACAGTCGCCGCAGCGTACAGGAGTGCATCGTTGGAGAGCATCTGCGTGGTTGGTGGCGCGATTCCCATCGATCTCCTTCTCGAGAATCATAGGGCCCTCTTTAGTCTTTTCATGGGGAAGAAACGTCATGATCGGAGAGACAATAATTCGGGCTCAAACTGAAAATATGAATAGAAGCGTGAAAAGTGATGCAGTCCCGGTGGAACTTTTCTTCCAAATGCCACACCACGTACGCCTATTTTCGTGATGTTGACGGGCAGCTAGCCGCAGGATGCGTTAGACGATCATATTACTGCACGTAGGCGTTAACCGGCCATGGTGACATTTACTCGTATCTCCGCGAGCGCCGAGTCATCGAAGGCGGTTTCTGCTCGTGCGGTTCCCTGGAGGATACTGTGGCACACTTTCTGTTGGCACATTTCCTTGCGTATCCAGTATACGTTTTGCAAATGGAATCCTGGGAATATTGTTTCCAATCAGCGAGTGAAAGTGTTCAAATGCGGCAAAATTCTTCGTCTCCTCTCCAGAGGCTTTCCAACATTTCGCAGATTTCTGCCATGAAGCCCTCTATCTCAAGGGTGGCGAGCACAAAGGGATCAGGAACGGGGATCGTGATCTGAACTTTTCACAATACTGACGCAATTAGGGAAAGCGCAACTTATTCATAGGTTTCTTCATGATTAGTCCATCCGCCGAGTATCTGACAGGCGGGTATGGCACGGCGAAACCGGCACCACGTCGCTAACAGTTGACGCTCCTTGCGAGATCAGTGCAAAATAGGTTAGATTCTGCAAAAATGTTCTCCAGTTAGGAGCTACAGGAAGGCAGTACGATCTCGTAAGAGGAAAAAAAGTAATGGAACTTCTCTCTAACATATAAATAATTGGCAAATTGTTCCCAAGGCAGGGAAACCAGGGAGCTCCTGACGACAATCTGCTCAACAGGAATTTACCTCCAGAAAAATTCACAAAATTTCCTTTGTGTCCAGCGTATACACAGCTGGTATACACACGTGAGATCGCCGCCCCGTCGTCCTCCGAGGATGCGCGGCCAAGCAAGCTCGGCAACGTAACCAAAGCACTCATGGCAAACGCTCCGTCACTGCTGGATTTTTTACCGTTGTTTCCTCAAGGCTGAAAGTACATAGCTTAGTAAGTCGCGTAAGACTTTGCGTGAGGCCATGCTACTCTTGCGGCTCCCTAGAGAGACTAAACATTAAGGATAACTATGTACTCCCCACAGAGGCTATGGCTGGCAGAGCGCGAGTTCTGTCGGCTTCCGTACGGGAGTTAGCGGTGCCGGAGCGCCCGAACTGGCAGCATACCGTAGGCCTGTGGTCATATTTCGCATGAACTGGTGACATGCTATTGCCGGCTGACCTGCGAGTGTGATAATGTCTAGAAAAAAAACCCTAATCGAACGTTACGGCGCTCGACTAGTAGTATTTCTCAGTCGATGGTACTGAGAAGTGAGCTAGAGTGAGCATCAGCATTTAGCGACAAAGACCTCAGGATACCTGTCGACCTGCAGTTTTATCAGCCTACGAGCTTTGGGGACTCCACCCAGATAGACCTCATTCCCGCCGTACTCGTGGGACCAATTATGGAGAGTGGAAATGAAAACTTAGATAACAAAAGCTTAACAAACAGAAATCTAAGAGTGACAAAAATAGTGACGATGAGGAGACGAGAATCAAGATGGATATTGAAGTAAGAGTGGTTCTGACCCCGGTTAGGTGAAACAGTCGGGCAAGGTCTATTACTTCCAGCATTGGTGAAGACTTAATGAGGCCAGGAACATCTGGAAAATATAAAAGAAGGAAGTGTGAAAGTGATTTTGAAGTGGAGAAAGAGAAAATCTGACGTTCCTGGCGGCTCCTTTTAAAAGATGTCAAGGAAATAAGGGACCTCGAAAAGTATTTATTCGAAGAGTCGAATGAAGTAAATAGAACACTCATAACATTTATTTTAGATAATTGGGCGGCTATGGAGTCCTCTCTCTGGAGCTAAGTTATAGAACGTGAAATATTAAAGAAGAATAACAGAAACGTGAAGAAACCAAGAGATGAAGCGTTCATGGCAATGTAATCAAAATTAATGACCAAAATATAAAATATGTGGACAGAGTAAAGTGTTAGGTAATAATTGTTGACGAGAAATCAAACTTTATCTCGCATGTAAAGTCCTTAAAACCTAAAACAGTTCAATATGTGTCGTCTACTAAAAGAATAGCATCTGAAAATTTGGGCATAATGTCCAATATAATAATTTATACGGAGCGGTTGCCATCCAATTGTGAGATGTGGCGCATATTTGTAGTACGACGTGCCAAACAAGACCTTGGTGAAAGCAAACTTGCTGGCACTTCAAAGAGTGCTATTATTACTAACAAATAAATCATGCCGTGCATCATCGACGATAGCCATGCAGGCTATTGCTGGATTTAAACTAATGGACACGGAAGCGGTGGAAGAAGCACTAGTTAAGAGAATAAAAAGAAATCTAAGACTTGGAATGGCTTCTGCTACAGAGAAGAAGATAGTAGATTTAATGAGACGTTGTGCTCAGAAATTGAGAGAACGAAATCATTCATTATAAACAGTGGCAGGACTTGTTGGAGAACGAAATTTATTGTAGACAAACATATAAGTATATACAGAAAGTGATATATGCCCAAATAAATAATGGATGGTTCAGTTTAAACCGGTTTGCAGTTTATATGATCACCGGTTATGTATCAATTAATTGTAGACAAACATATAAGTATATACAGAAAGTGATATATGCCCAAATAAATAATGGATGGTTCAGTTTAAACCGGTTTGCAGTTTATATGATCACCGGTTATGTATCAATTAAGAGTACGCTAGACGAAAGAGTGCAGATTCAAATCTATTTCCTTTTTGTAGCAAAAAAGAAGAAACGACAGACCACATCATATTTGTGTTGAGTATCTGAATTCAAGATATATGTAATTGGAATTCTACAGAAACAGGAAAAATAGAACTGATTTATAACAAAGTAATGATAGGAAAATTCAATCTATTTTCAGGAAAAGTGTTTCTCGTTGCAGAGACGGAAACGTTTGATTAACTAAAACGGATAGGAAACCCTACAAAGAAGTGACATAAAATTACTATGCAACGAATGGTCTATAATGAAAAAGTAAATTAAATTCAGACAGAGTATATGGCAGTAATGAGTAGAAGATCCAGCTGCAAAATGTAGGTAACCAAGTGAAAGAAGAAATGGTCTATAATGAAAAAGTAAATTAAATTCAGACAGAGTATATGGCAGTAATGAGTAGAAGATCCAGCTGCAAAATGTAGGTAACCAAGTGAAAGAAGAAAAAAGAAGGAAGTATCCCAATCTACTGCTTGGCCTGCAGGTCTGGCACTGTAGAATAACCCCGACGTATCATCTGCATTTCGTAAAAGACGACTAAAAATGCCTCTGTTGGTTTGGGATTGAGAATAGGCCAAACGTATTCTCTGCGTGTCGTAAGAGGCGACTGAAAGAGAACACAACAATATGCAGCGTAACATGAGCGGACTCACATGTCCATATGACACAAAGTGATTTGTCGCCTAATTGTTTCCTGCCCGCCACCCCACTCATTGATGTTCTATTGTGGGTGGAGTTTAAATTTTATTTATTCCCTAATGGTGAGGTAGCAAATCCGTTGTGCCAGAGGACCTGGCCGGATTCATAATAAATGTCTCTATCTACTTTTAACGAAATCATTGCCAAGGGAAAGGGCTTAGAAAAATTAGCGGGGAAAGAAGAATCTTTTGAGCTAGACTCTAGTTTGGTACTGTAAGGAAACATGAGAGGCGTAGCATAAGTGGGAGATGGTAACATCGCCGGTGAATTGCCACTACTTTCATCGTTTCTTTACTTACGACTGGGCGAAGTGCGTGCGGCGGAGTTTCGACACGGTTTTCAAAGTGTTCTAGAGCCAAGCGTGTAATCGTGGTGTGAGACCTTTCCAGCCAGTCGCCAAACATATTCCCACGTAAATCGATTCGAGGACCAGGCGAGGAGTTCAACTGCGGAAGTTCCTCTGAGAAAGAAAAAAACACACATTAGTCCTAATGCCAGCTCAGCGAGGATAGAATTCTCGCGTAGAGCAAAAAGGCAAAACCTGGCTTGATCTCGATATTCTATAGTCAGAGAGACTGCGAAAGCACCAGATCGATTCTTTTGAATTGAAGAGCTTTCAACAAAGGATGTCAGAAAAATTACCACAGTGATAACTGGCTTGTGGCGGATAAGCTTTCATAGGCGAGTTCGCCTTTGAACGTTAGATGTCAGCTCTTCCCATCATTGCGAAGCAGATTTCGCCAAGTAACGGATTGTTCACCCGTCAGAAGGGAACATGAGCTGGGTTTCGGTTGTCGTAAGGCAGGTTAGTTCTAACCTACTATTGACTAGTCGTTGCTAGAGTAATCCTGCTCATTTTGAGAGGAAGCGCAGGTTCGGACATTTGGTTCACGCACTCGGTATAGTGCGAAGCTACCATCCGTACACATGTATTATGCAGGCGTAAAAAGAGCGTCCCTTCTGGGCAGTTTTGAAGAGAGTGACACGTCTGGGCAAGAGTAAAAAGTGTGACACGACTGATCATGAGCAAAAAGGACGACACGACTGAAAGAAAAGTGACACCACTGGGATAGATTGTAATGAGTAACAAGGCGGGAGCAGAAGAATGATATTACCTGGCAAGAATAAAAAGAATGATATTACCTGGCAATACTGGAACAAAATGATATTACAGGGCAAGTGTGACATGACTGAAAAAGTGGAAAGAGTGACACGATTTGTTGAGTGAAAAAATAATGACACGTCTGGGCAAGATTATAAAGAATGACACTACTCGGAAAGAGTAAAAAGAGTGACACGACGAATCAAGATAGAAAAGAGTGACATTATAGGGTAAGAGTAAGAAGAGTGACCCGACTGCGCAAGTGTAAAAAAGAGTGACACGACTGAGCAAGTGTAAAAGAGGAACACGTCTGGGCGTTAGTGACACGAATATGAAAGCATGAAAAAAAATCAGAGGCTGTGCAAGTGTGACATGGCTCGTGTTTTCTTCCTAGTTTTTCAGTCATCGCATTCTTTATTTCATTCTTTTGTCATTTTTTTCTTTTTCGTTCTTTATCTCATCTATTTCTCCCTCGTTTTCCCCCTTTGTTTTTCTTTTGATGCCAATTTCATGTTTTTCTCATTATTATTTAAGCTTTTCTTGTATTTGATCGTGTAATATGTCGCTGTTGCTTCCGTTTAAATGTGAGATCGATTTTATCTTTTATCACGTTCGTCAGCGCGTCATGAGTATTTGTCAACGTTCTTGTATAACTTTCGGTTGGGCTGTTTCCGCACCGGTTTCGCACTTTATGAGACCGGACGCTAAACCGTCCGGTGCCTTCGTTTTCGCCGTCCGTTTGGTATCTATAAGACTCTAAACGGTTAGATGGTTCAGCATTGGTCGTTTGGCTATCCTACGACCTCGGTTGAGAAGCAATATACGGCTCCTCGAGAAACACATCTCTGCACTGTTCTGTTCCTTCTTCGCCTTGGATTTTCTTTACACTACGGCGGCCGTGAGTCGGTGTATGAGTTCCATATGGCTCTTAGAGTGGTTATGGTTTTTCTCGAGTCGGGAAAGGCACTTGTACGTACCTTAAACTTGTATTACATGAGTATCTGCTTGTCAAATCCGAGTAATCGGACTGCTCTAAACTTGTCGAATTGGGTCAATACGTAGATTCGTTCCTATGAATGTAAACGGAGGTAGGAAACACTTGTGAAACGGCCGAATCTTGTTTGGTATGCCTAGAGTGCACCGTGATACGTGCTTTACTTAATTGCGCTTTACTTAAGGCGCGAGATGATGCGTGCCTTAACGGCTCGAGGTCTGTCGAGGTCTGAATATTGAAATTTAATTTATGGGTTGATAATGCCCAGTGAAGTTGTGATAAAAGAAATGTTGTTCTAAGGATATCGAATCATATCATGCATTTCAAGAGATATTTATTTGGTAGCAAAAGCATACTAGAAAAAGTTTATTAATTCAGTGGAATAAAAAACAGTTGAACGAAATTTGTGTCGTCGTTGTGTTCGTTGGTGGAACGTACGACGGAGTAAAATATGGATATGTAAACGAATGAAAATGTGGCAAAGGTACCTGGTTGATCCTGCTAGTAGTCATATGCAAGTCTCAAAGATTAAGCCATGCAATTCTCAGTACAGACAGAATTAAAGTGAAACCGCGATTGGCTCATTAAGTCAGTAATGGTTTTTGAAATCGTACCGAAACTTACTTGGATAACAGTTGTAAATAGAGAGCTAATACATGCAAACGAGTATTCTCTCAGAGATGGGGGAATGCTATTACTAGGTCAAAACCAATCGGAGGCGGATTGGTCGTTGTCCGTTCATCGCTTGCTTTGGTGACACTGAATAACTTTATACGGACCTCGTGTGGCACCGGCGACACATCTTTCAAATGTCTGCCTTTCAACTGTCGATAGTAGGTTCTGCGCCTGCCATGGTTGTAACGGGTAACGGGGAATTAGGTTTTGATTCCGGTGAGAGAGCCTGAAAGCAGGTACCACACTAGAGAAAGGCAGCAAGTGTCAAATTATCCACTCCCGGCACGGAAAATAGGGACGAATTATGACGATACGAGACCCAACCTCCTACGGGATCTTGTAATCAGAATGAGTACAACATAAATCTTTTAAAGAGGGCTAATTGTATGGCGCAAGTCTTGTACTTGCTGTCACGATAATTTCAACTCAGTTGGCGCATATTGAAGCTGTTGCGGTTGAAACTCTCGTAGTTGAATCTGTGTCACAGCGTCGGTTCACCGCTCGTGGTCTACCTCGCATTATATGATACGTACTATCAGTGGGTTTAGCTCCTTGCGGGCGGTCCAACTCCCACCGCTCTCCACTGAATGTCGAGATGGGCGGATACGTTTACTTTGAACAAGTTAGATTGCTTATAGTAGGCTATCTTCGCCTGATTACGCCGTGCAAGGAATAATGATAGGATCTTAGTTATATTTTGTTGGTTTTCGGAGCCCCGAAATAATTATTAATAGGGACAGATAGGGACATTTGTATTGCAACGTTACAGGTGAAATTCTTGGATCGTCCCAAAACGGACAGAAGCAAAAGCATTTGCCAAAAATGTTTTCATTAATCAAAAACGATTGTAGAGTTTCGAAGGCGATCAGATGCCGCCCTAGATCTAACCATAAACGATGCCAGCCAGCGATCCGCCGAAGTTCTTCAGACGACTCGGCTAGCATTTTTCGGGGAACCGAAGACTTTGCATTCGGGAAAGTATGGATGCAAATATGATGCTTAAAGGAATTGACAAAAGGGCAACACCAGTAGTGGAGCCTGCGGCTTAATATGACTCAACACGGGAAACCTCACCAGTCCAGGACACCAGAAGGATTTACCGACTTATAGCTCTTTCTTGATTCGTTTGGTGGTGGTGCATGGCCGTTCTTAGTTGGTGGAGCAACTTCATTGTCAGGTCAATTCCGATAACGAATGAGACTCTAGTTTGCTAGAACATACGTAATTTATGGTATCTCGAAGGCCCCCGGCTTCGGTTGGTCGATTACTACTATCAACGTATAGACATATCTTATTGGTGGAACGGGCGGATATTCTGTGTCGCACGCGTGCTTCATTGAAGGTACCAGCCTCTTTTTCCTGACTGAATGGCCCGGGTAACCTGCTGAACCTCTTTCATGCTACGAATTGGGGCTTGCATTTATTCCCCATGAACGAGGAATTCCAAGTAAGCGCGAGTCATAAGCTCGCGTTGACTACGTCCCTGCCCTTTGTACACACCGCCCGTTGTTACCGATTGAATGATTTAGTGAGGAGTTCTTCGTACTAGTGCGCGGCCAATGCCGGTGTTACCGGGAAAATGAAAAAATTTCATCATTTAGAGGAAATAAAAGTTGTAACAAGGTTTCCGTAGGTAAACCTGCAGAAGGATCATGACACGAATGAACAAACCTATACTCCGGAAAATCGCAGGCAGAAGAGGAGTAGAAAGTTGGCAGAGAAAGGGGGCAAAGAAATCAAAACATTAAAGCTGAACATGTCGAAAAGTCGGAGACCACGGAAACGACGGATGTTAACCAGCGGATGTCCGAGTAATCGCGTCCGTTGTCCAGCTGGTAAACCGAAATATCGAAAGTAATGGAGTCTACGGCTAACTAGCGTAGGTCCCGCCCGTTTTTCGGTTGATAATCGTTGGAGAGGAAGATGATCTCCAGGCTTCGATGTACGAAGAAATGTTGCACTGCTCTTGATTTGTCGATGAGCGGAACATGCGGCCAAATGTAACAACCCGAATAAATATGAAACACGTTCAAACATAAAAAACCATATAAATGTGAAACACGTCCAAACGTAACGAACCAAATGAACATGAAACACGTCCAAACGTAACGAACCAAATGAACATGAAACACGTCCAAACGTACAGAGGGACTTCGGATTCGTTCGAAAGTCCTGAAACCAATGAGAGAGATTTGCTCTGTAGACAACAACAACGGGCAATCGAATGCCCATCTTTGGGATCGAAATTTCTATCCATTTGTCGTGTGTTCTTTGTTAATCATTCTCCTGGGAGGTACCTGATTCCGGGTAACCTGTAACCAAAATGCTATAGTTGCGATGAGGTATTTGCGAACGTTTCGTCGTTTCCGCTTTGACTTTAATTGAAACTTGTTCTGGCGAGATCCTGCTGTTCAGACTTATTGTAGAACTGTCTTTGGCCTCTTCGGGGCCACCCGTGCGTCTTCGATCGTATTTTTGTCTGAACGTACTGTTCTGTAATTTCCTAGAAGTTTCTTTTTCGGTGAAAGCGCATGAGCCAGCAATGCTGTAATGGTTCGAAAATGAAACGCTATTAGTCATTTCCTTACATTCCGCCACTATCGATCGTTTTAAATAAACCTTACTCCCGATCGTCATTCGACGGATTTCCTCTAGAAAGGATTTTATCGTCACAACCGCATCTGCTGTGTGTGTGTGCGGCGACGCCGCATTTTCGTACGCCAGTTGGTTGAATAGGTCGGGTTTCGGTTTCTTTCGTAACCGAGAACTTGAGAATTTATACAAATGATAATGCATATACGATTATTCTGATCGGTGAATCAATTGGCTCGTGGGACGATAAAGAACGCAACTGGTTGCGAGTCAACGTATGAACTGCAAGACATATGAGCATCGAACGCACATTGCGGACTTCCGATACAATTTCTGATCACGCCAGGCTGAATGTCGTTAACGTAACCCAACGTCTGCTTGCGTTTGCGTTTCGTTGCCTCTGAAGTGCTTCGATCATACTTCTTGGAATTCCTGCCGTTGTCTTCACCGGTAAGTTTCAGAGTCGGAAGCAAATGAGCGTGACGAGAGATACCGAGAGAACGTTGAGTGACGAACGAGCGACTACTGGACGTTCGTCGGAATAGTACGCAGTCGTGCTGAAACTGCCATTTCATGTACGATTCCGGCGTCGTCTGAAACATACTTTCGGTTATCTTGCAAGACTGAAAGAAAGAAGAAAAGTGAAAATATGAATACTGCCGTCCTTGGCGTGCACTCTTTGTCTATCGTGCAGCCCCAGAAATCGGGATACCCACTGTATCCGTCTTCCAACGGAGTGATATTACTCCGTGCTAGGACCGTCACTTAAGCAATATTTTCAAATGCCTATGATAGTGAACGCTGTGCGAAGATTTGAGAGAAATCCTCTGCTGGGATGAAACATTGATCCTCTCTGTTCTTCTCTTTGCTTGCTTGTCCGATCCCGATCTATGTTCGTCACTAAACAACAGCAGTGCGTGAACTAACGTTCTACGCGAAAAGAAGCGTGGAAGTAGTTGAGTACGAATTTCATTTGGCGATAGTCAATTTTAAGGCCACTTTGCGGAGGAGGAGCGTCGATTACACCACGCTGTATATCGCCAGACCGCGCATAACGTACCATAACGTACAATATCGTACCATACTGTACCATAACGGACAAATACGAACAATTCGACACAACACCGTACCACAACGTCCCATACAGTTATATACCGAAGCATACCGTAACATAACTAACTTTATCGTTCCATTCTATACAATACCTTACCATACTTAAAAATGCGTTGATGCACCGTACCACACTGTACAAAACTTTAACACACAGTACGTTACCGTACCATACCGTACCCTAACGTGACACGACGTATCTTCCCGTACCATATAACTGTACAGTACCATACCGTGCCATATCATGTACTATCGTAACATGCCGTTCCATATCGTAGCATGAAATAACATAACGAACCATATCATACAGTACGATAAGATACACTATCAAACATCCCAGTGCGGTTCCATACCGTACCATACAGCACCACACCATAACATATTGTACCACAACGAGCTACAACGATGACCACAACATACCGCAACATACCGAAGCAAAGTTTACCGTACAGTACCATATCATACCATACCGTCCCATTCCGTGTCATACCGTACAACACCGCAAAATACCGACCCATTCCGAAACATACGATACAGTTCGTACCATACGATACAATACTGTACCATACCGTTCCATACCGTTTCATACTGTTCCATACAGTACCAATCCTTCCGTACCGCAAAATACGACATAAGGTGGAGTAACGACCCATACCGTACCATTCGGAAACATACCGCACCATAATATACCACGTACCACTATACCATACCGCGCCGAACCGTACCATACAGCAGCATACCTTACCGTACCATACAATACCATACAGTACCGTCCCACACTGTGCCATATCGTAAAGTAACGTACCATAACGTACCATACGATACAGAAGTATAGCGTAAGATACAGAACCGTATCATAACGTACAATACAATATCAAACTTTGCCATGCAGTAAAATAACGTACTATACCGTTCCATACCACATAGAATGTGGCATACGTTAGCAACCGTACCATGTCGCATCAAACCTTACCACGATCCACATTAGAAAACACCGTATCCTTCTGTACCATACTTTACAATACAATGCAATTTCGCTATATACCGTACCATACTGTAGTATAAGGCATCATTTCGTGTCATACCATACCATGCCATACCATTACGTTCCTTACCTAACTAATCGCAACATACTGAGCCATACCGTATATAAATTCTATGACATATTAATTCATATATAAATAACATGAAATGTTAGTTATCGAGCCTGAAATGTTATGAAATAAGTTTTAGGTCATTTAGAATTTTCCACATTCACTCTCGATAGGTCATATCGATTTATGGTCTATTGTATTAATTTACTCATCGCGGGATTGATGATAATGAACACCATGTTTTTTATATGTACCATCCAGTAATATTTATCCAGCTTGAATCATTGACGGATTCCGTGGAATTAAGTACACATAAGTCAATTCAAGTTTACTACATTGATGCACTCAATATATCATATCAATTTTATGGTCTTTTATTCTACGCATCGCGGGACTCATAGTGGAAATAATTTTGTGTACATAAGTTACATCTATTATCGTTTATCGCGCCTGAAATACAACGGTGTTCAGGTACTTCGAAAGAGGTTTACCTATATGGATTTAAAACTTTACACATTCATTCTGTCAATATATAACACCGATTTTATTGCCTAATATTTTTTAGGCATCATGGAGTTCACAATGAACTGAATTTTTTGTAAATATATATCATCTGCTATTATTTGTCGAGTTAGCAATATTGCAGATTTTCGTTACGTAATATGATGTTTACATATGACAGTTTAAAATATTCCACATTGATTCTGTCAATATATGATGCGGATGTCAATATATGATGCGGATTTTTCAGCGAACACAATTTTTGAAGTAAATATCATCTAACATTGTTTACCGTGCATGAAAAGCTGCGGTGTTCCGATTCGTGGTACAAGGTACGACATATGACAATTAAATATGTTCTACATTCATTCCTTCAGTATATCACATCGATTTTATGGTCATGTATTATTATGCACATCTCAGTATTCACAATAAAAATGATTTTTTGAACATGAATGTCATCTAGTTTTCTTTATCGTGGCTCAAATAGTACGTTTTTTTCGGTATGTGGAATAATGTTCACATGTGTCCATCAAAATTTTCCACATCCATTCTGTAGATATATCATAAAGTTCATACTGCATTATACTATTCTACGCATCTCCGGGATCAAATGGACACCATTTTTTGGTAAATGAATATCATTTAATAGTATTTATCGTGGTTGAAACTTTACGGAGTTCCAGTATATGGACTGAGGTTGCCATAAGATCACTCAAAACTTTCCACGTTCATTTTAGCAACATAATATATAATTTTTATTGTCACATATTTTTCTATTCATCGCGCGGAACACCATCAACACAATTTTTTTACATAAATTTAATCTAACATTATTTATCTAGCCTAGAATGTTATGACACATGAAATGATGTTTAATACGAGTATTCAAAATTTCCCACATTTAATCTGTCAGTATATTACATTGATGTAGTGGAATTAAATTAATCTACGCATGGCGGTTTTCATAGTGAACACTATTTCCTTGTACTAAAGTATCATCTGAAATTCATTATCGAGTATGAAATAACACGAAGTTCAGGAACGTGGAATGAGGTCTACATGTAACAATTCAAATTATTCTACATTCATTCTGTCCATATATCATATCGATTTATCGACTTATATTATTGTACCCATGGGGATTTCAAAATGAACACCTATTCTGTATACATAAATATTATCTAATATTATGTCTTGAGCATGGTATACTACTGAGTTCCGGTATGTGGATTCAAGTTAGCAAATGAGCATTCAAAATTTTCTACGTTCATTCTGACAATATATCATATTGAGTTTATGATCTTATATTATTCTACGCTTCGTGGGTTTCAAAATGAACACCATTATCTTCTACAAAAATATAGCCTGGTTCTATTCTTCGTGAATGTAGTACTTCGGAGTGCTGGTATGTAGAATGAGGTTACATATACTACAGAAAATTCTAGACATTCAGGGTATCAAAGCATTACCTGATGGTCCTATATTACTCTACGCATTGCGGGGATCGCCATGATTACAATTTTTTAATATATAAAATCGATCTTACAATATTTTTGGTCCTTGAAATTTTACGGCGTTTCGTTGCGTGGAATGATATTTACATATGTACGTAAAAAAAGTTCGCCATTCACCGCATCAGTAAATTATCTCGTTCTGATAGTCTTATAGTATGCTACGTTAGCAGGGTACGCCATAAACACAATTTTTTAATATATAACGATGATGAGGTATTATCCATCGTCCCTGACAGTTTTCTGTCCTCCGGTACGCTTGGGGGTTTAAATGTATTACAAAATTTTCGATATTCACTCTGCTAGTACATTTTATCGATCTGAAGATCTTACATTATAGTACGCATCACGGGGATGTCTACGAACACAATTTTCTTGAACATACCGACGTCATAATATTATTTATCGACCTTGGTCTCCGTAATACTTCAGGTTCGATGTACAGTGTTATATTGACGATATATGTTAAAAAATTGTGTTAATAGTTCGGTTCAAGACATTCTGATCGCTATAATATGATTGTCGAGAATATTTATGGAACATGTGTATATATCATTTTAAGTACACGAATACGGTAAGATTACGGAGTCGATTAATTTTATTACATTTTCCTTACATATTAAAGAATTGTGGTCATAGTGATCGCAGCAATATGTAGAATAATATAAGACCATCATGTCGCAATAATATATTTACACGATGAATGTAGAGTATCTTCAAGAAGCATGAGTATTCCTCATTCCACGTACCTGAATAGAGTTTTATTTCAGGGTCGATAAATAACATTAGATCATTGTTATATTAAAGAATTGTTTTCACAACGATCCCGGCGATAGGTAGAAAAATATAGGTTAATCAGATGATGGTCATGTATAAATACGGTGAATGTGGTGAATCTTCATGTAGCAAGAGTAAATCTTCTATCATGTACCTGATACCGTGATATTTCAAGGTCGATAAATAAAACCAGATCGTCATTGTATAAAAAGAATGATGTTCCTCTTGATCTCCGCAATGCGTAGAATAATATAAAACCATTTGATTGAAATGACATCTTGAAATGACATCTTGTCAGAATGAATATCGAAAATTTTGAATGGTCACATGTAAATATAAAACCGTACCGGGGGATCGTAACACTTTACCAGTTAAATAACATTTTATCGAAGTTATAAATTAAAAATCGTGTCCACAGTGATCCCCGCCATGCGTAGAATAAAATAAGCACGATAGACGGATATAATATCTTGAAACAGCGAATGTCGTAGATTTTATATTGTTATGAAACATCATTCTATGTACCAGAACACTGTAATATTTTAAGATCGATGAATAATATTAGATCGTCGTTATGTAAAATTGTGTTCACAGTAAGCCCACGATGAGTAGAATAATCTAAGACCATCAGTTCGAAATCACATGTTGACAGATTGAATGTCGAAAACGTTGTAGCATGTTCGTACCGAAGGACCGTTGAACTTCATTGTCTATAAATAATCGTTGTTACATATCAAAAAATTTTGTTCAGGTGATCACCGTGCATAAAATAACATAATAATATAAGACGATCAGATCTAGATAATATATTGGTACGGTGAATATCGAGAATTTTAAAGGAGTATATGTAAGTCTGATCAGATCGATAAATAATGTACTGAGACGGTAAGTGTCGACAATTTTCAAGGATCATATGCAAACCCCATTATATTTATCGAAATACCGTTGCACTTCAGTATTGAAAAGTGATGTCAAGCCTTCGTTATATATTAAAAAATTTTGTTCACAGATATACCCAAAATGTGTAGATATATTTAAGACAATCAGTTCCAGATAATAAATACGGTGAGTGTCGAGACACTTCAAGTAGCAAATGTAAACCTCAATCCACGTGCCGGAGCACCATAAATTTTCAGAGTCGATAAACAATATTAGATCGTCATCATATAATAAGAAATTTGTTCATAATGACCCCAACGACGCGTAGAATATTATAAGACCATCAGTACGAGATAATTCACTGGTGCGGTAAATGTCGAGGGGTTTCAACTGGAAACAATCACTTGGTTATTCCGGCGATGTAAAATAACGACTTTCTTTTGCCACAAGCGACATATTGCTCGAACTGGGATCTAACGAAATGTTTTGGGGGAACGAAATTTCGGACACTGTCTCGCTTTAAATTCCCTCGTGTAATTACGTTTTC
The DNA here is from genome assembly GCA_002806875.1 of Lepidotrigona ventralis hoosana. NCBI lineage: Eukaryota > Metazoa > Arthropoda > Insecta > Hymenoptera > Apidae > Lepidotrigona > Lepidotrigona ventralis. The sequence continues at coordinate 18,942 of NIPQ01024805.1, forward strand.
CTGTCTCCGTTCTTGTTCATCGAAAATCTAAGTACTATCGGGAATGAACATTATGAGTAAGAAAAACCATTCTAACCGTTTCAATGCCTTTAGCGGGTTTTTTAAAAAACCTCGTTGGACAGCGCTACGTGACAGCGCTTCCTTACTTAGATACAGCAAAAACTATTTTTAAATTTTTAGATTTAAATTATGTTTAGATTCATTAATTTCAGGTTTATCTAATCTGTGTTTCGGAAGGAAATGAAAGTAATTAGAAGAGGGAGAGAATTGTACATTGACCAAACGCTGTGACACTATTCGACGTGAAATCTGAACAGCACGATCGGCAATTGAACCGTGAAAAGGAATACCCAGTTTTAAATCCTGGCTGGTGTATCGAGTACATGTGCGCGCACTAATCACATCTCATTGCTCGAATTAAACAAGAAACGGCACGAAAACAAACGTGAACTACAAAAACTGTAGCAAACCTCGCGATGGATCAGTCGTGAGGGAATTCTAATTCAACAATAATATTTTCCGTTGTTTGTATATTATTTCATTTGTGAAATTTCATTTGACAATGAAAACCTCGAAGTGAAAAGGTGTGGTAATGGATTAATCACAAAAAAACGCAAACGTGTAACGCATCACGAAGAATCGTGATGTAGGATTACGTATTGATGCCCGTTTCGAAATACACCAAAGGATTGGACTATTAAAGATTATTAGATTACTACAAGACTATTACAAGATGACTGGATTATTAGTCGTCATATTCTGAAAAAGCTTAAAGCTGTTAAGCTTTTAATTTTAGTACGTGCGCCAACTATTCAAGACGGATTACGAATAAATAAATAATATAGGTAGGACAGTAGTTTGGCGCGACTTTGTGTATTTGATTATTTCGATATACTTTCGAACATAATACATGCATCATGTCAGAGCCTTAAGGGAGGATCTGGTCACTGGACTGTGTGTCGCGAGTGCATAGTTGTGCGCTGCGTTGCGCGGAACGGATCACAGTGAAGCGCAGAGAAGCCGGATTAGAAATTGAATCGAGGGGACATACCCTGTAGAACATACCCGGTGCTCGCCCTCTTAATACCCGCCAGCTGGCTGCCGCGGCACCCAATATAACCAGCGAATTTATCGCTCGCGACCGAGTAACAATTGTTAGGATTCGGGTTGGAAACGGCTGCTACAGCTCGCAGTTTCTCATCGTCCTCAGGAATTGAAAAAGTGCTGAAAATGTTCCTAGCGAAGCGAAATAATGCAACATCAAAACTGTCTGCGATAATACATTTCGCTGCTCTTGCGCGTGAGCTACGCCAACAAGCATTTTCTCTTTCTCTATCTCTTTCGGAGAGAGTAACAGGAGTGAGGCAGAACAATGCTCGGCCAACGTGTACTGATTGCCTGTGTCTCCAAACGTCGAATTTAGTTGCAGTAGCGGCGGGCAACCGACAACCGGAAAAGAAACACAGTCGGATGAAAAGAATTGCTAACGATCGCGAAGGCGTGGATACAGCACACCCCTCTGGTAATGATTCCTTCTGTTCTTTCATCGATTCGTCACCCGTTGCTCTCTATATTGCTTCCTATATATATATATATATATATATATATATATATATATATATATATATATATATATATATATATATATATATAT
>NIPQ01024942.1:0-20703 GCA_002806875.1 Lepidotrigona ventralis hoosana
ATAAAAAATTTGGATCATCTTTATATATCAAAAATTCTGCACATTGTGATCCCCGAGATGCGTCGAATAATATTAGACTATCAAAGGGAGATTATCTGTTGACAGATTGAATGAAGAATATTTTGAGCGACCGTAACCCTCGATCCAAACAGAAGGGATGCATTATTTCGTTGACGTTAAATAATACTAAATCATTGTTTCATATCAAACAATTTGTTCATTGCGATACCCCCGTGATACGTAGTATAATTTAAGGGCACCAAGATCCGAAAAATAAGCCTCGATCCGAAACTGTGGAAAGTATTATTTCGGAGACAGTAAATATTACTAGATCGTTATATTATATTGAAAAATTTATTAATTGTTATTCCCGCGATGCGTAAAATAATACAGTACCATCAGATCGTAGTAATATATTGATAGAGTGAATACGGAATATTTTGAATGATCATATGTAAGCTCCGAAACATACCAGAGAATTTTGGGAAAGATAAATACGACTAAATCGTCGTTCTGAATTAAAAAATTTGTTCATATTAATACCGGCGATACTTAGAATTGTAGAAGACTATCAGATCGATATAATGTGTTAATAAAATATATGTAGAATGTTTTGATTTGTCAATTTGTATTTCCCGACCCGAAGATCGTATTCTTTCGGAGACGATAGATAAATGTAAATCGTCGTTTTATATTAAAGGATTGTGTTAATTGTGATTCCCGCGATGCGTAGAATAATATACGACCATCGGATCCATATGATACGAATTAATGTCGAAACTTTTATTCGTCAGATGTAGGCGAATTCTACGTATCGGATTTCCGTAGTACTTCAGGAACAATAAATAATATTAGATGATACTTACAAAAAGGAGTGTTCAATGTGAACGCTGCCATTTGTAGAATAATATAAAACAATGAAATGGATAAGACATATTGACAGAATGAATGTGAAGAAATTTTAATGAAGATACGATTAGTTTATTTCACATACAAGAACTCCGTAATATTTCAGGTCCGATAAATAGTATTAGGATGATGTTTATGTACAGAAAGATGGTTTTCATAGTGAAACCTGACTCGTTGAATAAAATAAGATCGTAAAATTGTATTGACAGAATGAGTTTGGAAAACTTTGAATGGTCACATGTGGACCTTATTCTGTGTACCGGAAATCTATAAAAATTCAGATTTAATAAATAGCATACAATGTGTATGTAGAAGAAATGGCATCAGTTGCGAATCCCGCGATGGGGAGAATAATGTAAGACCATAAAGTCGATATGATATACTGACAGAATATGTAAACCATATGTAAACCATACAAGTACCGGAATTCGGTAATATAATATCGTTATATAATATGAGACGATATTTATGAATATGAAATGGCGTTCACTTCTAATCCCGCAATGCGTAGAATAATATAATGCCATAAAACCGATTTGGCCGATATATTTTACCGATAAAACCGATAAAACCCCAATATATTTTATATTGACAGAATAAATTTGGAAATTTTGAAGGGACATTTGTAATCCACTTGTAATCCACTTTCCTCTTACCAGAAATCCATAACAATGTGGGTAGAAGAAATATTGTTGGAATATATTTATGTACAAAAGAATGATGTACATTGCGAACTCCCCGATGCGGAGATTTAGAATAATTAGAGATATTAGAATTATACGACTATAATAATTTAGAGATATTAGAATAATACGACTATTAGATCTATACGATATAATGACAGAAAGAATGTCGATAATTTTGAAGTGACAATTGTAAACCACATTCCACGTACCGAAATTCCGTAATTTTTCGGATTCAATACATAATGTAAAATGATTACAAAGGAAATGATGACCACAGTGATCTTCGCGATGCGTGGAATTGTATAAGACAATCAGATCGATATGATACACTGACGGAATGAACGACAGATATTACGAATTGCCATATGTAATTCCCGGAACGACAGATATTACGAATTGCCATATGTAAATCCCGGACCTAGAGGACTGTAATACTACATTGATAATTTTCGACGATATTCATGTGCAAAGGAATGGTATCCATTTTGGTCTCCGCGATGCGTAGAGAAATAACAGAAAATACGATATCAGCATGATATATTGTATCGATATGGTATATTGACAAGATGAATGTCGAAAAGTTGTCATATGTACCGAAATCTACCAGAGAGGCTTAATAATTCAGGATAAATAAATATTATTATTAGATTATAATTGTGTACAAGAAATGGATTACCGTGGATCCCACGATTCTTGGAATAATATAAGACATTCAGATCGTTCTAATATATTGACAGAATATATGTCGAAAATTTTGAATGGTCATATGTATGCCGCGAACCGTACTGGAGTACTGCACTACATCAGGGTTGTTGAATAATAGATTATTCTTCAGATTGAATATTAGATGCTACCTATTTAGAAGAAAAATTCTGTTCATTTCGTTCTCCGCGATGCGTAGAATAATGTAAGATCATCACATAGAGACAATATATTGATACATTGTATGTCAAGAATTCTCAATCAGCATATGTAGTCATTATTCCACGTACGACAACGTCATACTTCGGGGTCGATAAATAAGATTCGATCTACGTTCTATATTAAAAAATTGTGTTCGTAGTGATCCCAACGGTGCGTAGAATGGTATAAGAACATCTGTTCGATATGATATATTAAATCTGTGAACACCGAGAGTTTTTCTGAAGCATATGTAAACCACATTCCACTTACCGAAATACCATAATTTTTCAGGTTCGATAGATAATTTTAGATTAATAGTCGCTAAATACTAAAAAATTGGGTTCATAAAGATTCCTGCGCTACTTAGAATTATTTTAAGACCTTCTGATTGTGATAATATACAGATACTGTGAATGACGTGAGTACTCAATTATCACATATAGACCACACTCCACGTACCGCAGTACTCAGGGTCGATAAATGATATTGAATCAACGTATTAATTAAAATATTCTGTTCGTTTCCCGCGAAACGCTAAATAATATGAGTCCATCAGATCGAAATAATATTTCTATACGGTGAATGTCAAGAATTTTCAAGTAGCATATTTAATACTCATTCTACATAGCAGGACATCGTAAGGTTTCAGGTCGATGATCAATGTCAATCGATATAATAAATGTGTTCATAGTGATTCCCGCAATTACATCATCCCGCGGGGGATGATGTAATTCCATCAAATCGAGATAATTTATTTATAATGTGAGAAATTAAAAAGTGCATATGTAAATTCCTCATTCCTCGTACTAGAACGACGTTGTATTACATGTTCCGTAAACAATATTTGGTCATCGATATATATTTAAAAATTGCGGTCATAGGAATCTCCGCGATGCGTGGAATACAATTATGCCAACAAATCGAAATAATATATTGATACGGTGTATGATTAAATTTTAAAGGAACATATGTAAATCTCATTAAGATATACCGTTGAATTTCTGGGTCGATAAATTATATCTGATCATTATATACGAAAAATTCTTTTCATAGCGAGAATCGCGTAATGTAGAAAATAAGACAAAGTCAAATGCATATGATACACTGACGGAATGAGTGTCGAAAATTTTGATTTGTCATATGAAATCCCCGAATCATACCGGAGGAGCGTAATATTTTAAGGTCGATAAATAATATCAGATGATAATTACGTACAATAATATGGTGGTCAATAAAATGATGTATTGACAGAATGATTGTCGAAAGTTTTGATATGTCACATGCAAACTCTGATGCATTTCGAAAGTCCGTAATATTTCATTGTCGGTATATAAAGTTTGATTACACTTATACATAAAAAATCTTTTTCACAGTGATTCCTGGGATGTGCGGAATGACATAGAATATTCAGATCGAGATAATATATTTACATGGTGAGTGTCGAGTACTTTAACGCAGCATATGTAAATAACAATCCACATGTCAGAAAACCGTAATATTTCAGGATCGATATATAATATTGGATCGTCATTTTATATTAAAAAATGTATTCATAGTGGTCCTAGCGATGCGTGGAATAGTATTAGACCTCCAGATCGGGATAATATCTTCAAACGGTGAACGTTGTGAATTTTCAATTACCATATGTAAACTTCGTTCCTCGTAACGTAGTACCGCAATATTTCAGAGTCGATTAAAAAAATAGATCTTCGTAATAATTTAAAAATTTCTGTTCATAGTGAACCCCATAAATGTGTAGAATAATATATGTTTGAGATATTGTACTAATACGAAAAATGTTGAGAGTTTTCATGGAACATATGAACCATTCTACGTGCAGTAAGTCCGTATTTCTTGCTCGATAAGTTATATTGGATGATGTTCAAGTCGAATAAGATGGTGTTCCTAGTGAATTGATGTGTAGAATAATATGAGGCATGCGATGTGAAGAATTATATAAGACAATCAGGCCAATGTGATATATTGACCGAATGTCAAAAATATTGAAGTAATATATGAAAACTTCATTCCACGTACAGGGACTCTGCAGTAATGTAGGCACGTAATAGTTTTAGATGAAATGTGTGTACGATAAAATAGTCATCCCCGTGGTGTATAGTATAATTTAAGACCATCAGGTCGAAATGGTATATTGACAGAACGAAGGACCAAAGTTTTGAACGGACACATTTAATATTCATTCCACGTACTGGAACGCCGTAATGTTTCAGGTCCAATGAACAATATTGGATGATACTTATTGTCAATAAAACTCTGTTCGTCGTCGCCATGAGTAGAGTGATACAAGTCCATCAGATCAATATGATATATTGACAGAATGAATTTTCAAAACTTTGAATGGTCATATGTAACCCTTTTCCATGCACCCGAATTACGTAATATTCCAAGCTCGATATATAATATTAGATGATATTTACGTACAATAAAATGGAGTTTATAGTGATCCCCGTGATGTGTACAATAATATAAGATTAGTACAATAATATAAGATCAGTTATATATGATATATTGACGGAATGAAAGACTAGAAATTTGTATTTTCATTTGTAAACTGCATTCCCGCCTGCAAACACGTCCCGGAACTTCGTAATACTTCAGGTACGATAAATAATGCTAGTTGATAATTATGTAGTAGTTGATAATTATGTAGTAATAATATGTAGTGATCATAATAATTCTACGGATCGGACATTCATGCGTTGTAGTCGTGAACTCTACCATAGTAGAACATTCAACCTGTACATTGTATGTAGGTCTACTAGGTCCGAGTGGAAGATTCTCGCGTCATTTCGGCACAAGTGGCAAAGCCCAGTTCGCTCGGCGGCAGCATGACGGTACATTTATCGTATCGGGCTGCAGCAAAATCATTCTCGAATATGTGTTTGTCCAATCCGGTGTAAGCTCAATTAGTTCTTACCAGGAGGTATGGACATTGTGCTAGGAGAACTGTTAGCACGGGGTATCCTTGTACCTGCCTCAGATTACCGTTCGTGATGTCGCCAAGCTAGTATTACTTATCGAGCTTGGAATATTATTAGTAGCTCATGTACGTGGTAGAGAATTATATATGATAATTCAAAATTTTGGAAATTCATTCTGTCAATATGTCATATTCATCTGATGGACTTATATTATTCTACGCTTTGCGAGGTCATGACGCTATTGCTTTGGGGACTCTCAGGACCCGTCTTGAAACACGGAAACCTAAAGGCGAAATTGAAAGTTAAAGTCGGCCTTCTCGCCGATCGAGGGAGAATGGGCAGCTGTGCGGCCCCACACTATCGAGGCGTCTCGTTCTTACTTCGTGAAGAGGTGCATCTAGAGCGTACACGTTTGGATCCGAAAGAAGGTCAGGACGAAGTCAGGGAAAACCTTGATGAAGGACCGTAGCGATTCTGACGTGTATATCGATCGTCGGAACTGGGTATCGGGGTCAAAGATTAATCGGTCCATCTAGTAGTTGGTTTCATCCGAAGTTTCCGCAGGATAGCTGACACTCGACTATTTCTCCGCGAAATGCTTGCGAGTTTCATCCGGTAAAGCGAATGATTGAAGGCCTTGGTGCCGAAACAACCTCAATATACTCTCAAATTCAAAATGTGTGAGATCACTTGATTGTTTGGAACGTGAAGCCACGAGTTTTTGAATCAGAGTGCCAAGTGTGCCAACTTTGTACCTGGCGCTGTGTAATGAACCAAATGCAGATTTGGGATGCCTAATTCGACGCTTATGGGATACCATAAAAGGTGTTGGTTGCATAAGACAACAGGACGGTGGCCATGAAAATCGGTATCCAAGCCATGACGAGAGTCTCGGGGGTGTGCGCAGAAGTGACAGGATGTGAGCCAGCTTGGACACGCCGTCGGTGCAGATCTTGGTGATAGTAGCAAATACTTAAGCAAAGCAAAGGACGACGAATCAGTTGATCCTAAGTACTATGAGGAATTCTATGCAGGTGAGGTGCCAGATGTCATGATCGAGGATGCTAAAAGACACACACATCGAAAGGAATCCGGTTCCAATTCCGGAACCTGACAGCGGAACCGCATACTATTCATGGCCTTATAAGTGTTCTCGTCGGGTTAACCCAAAATGTCCTGGAGACGCAGTTGAAAGGTCAGGGAAGTTTCCTTTTCCGCATAAGCTTTCGAGTTCCCTGGAAACCTCCAGCAGAATGATAAGGTTTGGAAAGCGAAGAGAACTGCAGTTGCGGCGGTGTCCGCATCTTCTCGTCGGAACTTGAAAATACTGGAAAGGGACCCGTGGAGGTGTCGCGCCGGTTCGCATCCATATTCGTAAAACGTCTCCGAGGTAAAGAGTCACTAGTCGATATATTAATGTGAGTAAGGAAGTTCCGTTACGTGGAATGATGTTTAACAATTAGCATAAAAAATACTCGACATTATTTCTGTCAATATATCATGTCGATCTGACAGTATTCTGTTATTCTGCGCATCGCGGGATTTACAATGGACGCCATTTTTTTTATGTAAACATCATCTGTGTTTAGTAGATTCTGAAACAAAACGGAACTCTGATGCGTGGAATGAGGCATATGACACTTCAAAATTTCCACTTTCATTCTGTCAATTTATCATATTGACTTTATAGTCTTATATTACACTAGGTTTCACAATTAACAGCATTCTTTTTTTTTACATAAATACCATGTAATATTAATCATTTTTTTTACATAAATACCATGTAATATTATTTCGGTGTTGAGGTTACATATGACTAGTAAAATTTTCCCACATTTATTCTGTCATTATATCATATCGATTCTATGGTCTTATAATATAGTATACATTGCGGGGTACAGTATGAAACTATTCTTTTGTGCATAAATATCTTCCAGTGATATTTATCGAGTCTGAAATATTACGGTGTTCCGGTGAGTGGAATGTGGTTTACATACGTTCTTTCAAAATTTTCCACAATCATTCTGCTAATATATCATAGCGATTTTATTGTCTTTTATATTTCTATTTATCACGGTGTTCGCAGTATACACCTTTATGTGTGCATACGTATCATCTAATTTTATTTATCAGGCCAGAAATATTACTGAGTTCCAGTACCTCCAGTGGAATGAGGTAAACATATAACGATTCAAAATTTCCCTCATTTATTCAACATATCATTTAGTCAACATATCATATTGTTTTCATGGTCTTATATTATTTTACGCATGGTCAAATATTATTCTATGCATTGCAGGGTTCAAAATGAAAACTATTTTTTGTACAAAAATATCATCTACTATTATTTTTCGAATCGAAATATTACGTTCCTCCGGTGCGGTTCAGGGCTTACAAGTGTCATTCAAAATTTTCGACATCAACAATATATCATATCAAACTGATAACCTTATATTATTCAACGCATCGTGTGGAACATTGTGATCACAATTCTTTAATGTATAACGACGATTTAATACAGTTTATCGTCTCTGAAATGTTACGGTCCAGAAATAAAAAACGGGGTTAGAATGTGACACCTTAAAATTTTTGACATTCATTCTGTCAACCTATCATATTTATCTGAGTGGTTTACTAAATTCGACGCAACGCGGGGAATATAATGAATACAAATTTTTAATATATAACAACGGTTTATAATATTGTTTATCGTTCCTGAAATTTTACGGTGTTCCCATACGGGTAATGAGGTTCACTTATGCTCCTGACAAATTCTCGACATTCTCTGTATCAATATATTATAACTATCTATCTCTATCTATCTAACTCTATCTATATTATATAACTCTGTTGGTATTATATTTTTCGATGTAACGCAAGGAATGCTAATAATGATAATTGTTTAATATACAATTACGATTTAATGTTATTTATCGACATTGAAAAATTATGGTCGACACGTAGGTTTCGAAGTTTAGATTTGAGCATTCAAAACTTTCGTCATTCATTCTGTCAGTATATCATATGGATGGATCTGAGCTTCTTATGTTATTCTACGCATCGCGGGGATCGTAATGAACAAAATTTTTGAAAATATGACTTCGATTTAACATTATTAATCGACCCTGACTCATTCGGTCTTCCGTTTCATCGAATGTGGATTGCACGTGCTAATGGAAACATTCGGCATTCACCGTTTCAATAAATCGTCTCGGTCTGAAGGTCTAGTATATTATTCAGTGCATTGATGGAATCACTGTGAACCATATTTTTAAACATATAAAGTCGAACTAATATTATTTGTCAATCCTGAAATATTGTTGTTTCGATAGGTGGAATGATTATTATATATTGTGTTTGAAAATTCTTAGCAATCAATTTGTCAATATATCCCGATGATCGTCTTATGTTGTTCTACGCCACGCTGGTAGCACTACGAACACAATTTTTTTTTATATAATGGCGATTTAGTATTATTTATCGGCCTTAAAGTATTATGGTCCTCCGGTACGACTCAGCACATCATGTGACGATTGAAAAATTACGACAATATTCCAATCAATATATTATTTCACTCTGATGGTCATGTCTTGTTAGGCATAGCGGAAATCACTGTGTGAACAATTTCTTGATATATAACGTCGAACAAATATTATTTCTCGACCCTGAATTTTCTTGGTGTTCCCGTACATGGAATGAGGTTTACATGCGCTCGAAGTTTCTCGATATTTACCGTATCAATACATTTTCTCGATCTGATGACATTCTATGCATCGCTAAGATCACTACGAATACGATTTTCTGTCATATAACGATCTAACATTATATGTCGACCATTTATTATACGGCAACCCGGAAATATTCGGGGCTTACAGGTGATACTTCAGAAATTTCGACATTAATTCTGTCAATATATTAAATCTATCTGATGTTCTTTTCTACACATGACACTACGGTTCACTGTGAATGCAATGATTTTATACAAAGACGGGCCAGTACTATTTCTGTCTGACGACCCCGAAATATTTCTGGTACGTAGAATGACTTATGCTAATTAAAAGTCCTCGACATTCATCGTATAAATATATCATCTAGATTTGATGATCTTATTTAGGTCTATACACCGCGGGGTACAATATAAAAATATTTTTTACATAACGGCTATCAAATACTATTTATGTTCCTGAAATATGGTGTTCCGATACGTTTCGGGGGTTACATGTGGCCATTCAAAATATTTGACAATAATTCTGTCAATATATCATATTGATCTCAGTATCTTAAAGCATTCTAAACATTGCGGGAATCTCTACCATCACTATTTTTTATTATATAACGACGAACACATGTTATTTGCCTATCCTAAAATATTACGTTTTTCCGGTACGTAGAATGTGGACTACATATGCTCATCGAAAATACTCAACATTCACCGTATCAATATATTATCTCACATTGATGTTATTATATCATTCGTCCCATTGTTGGGACCACCATGAAAGCAATTTTTTAATATATAACGCCAATATAATACTGTTTATCGTTCCTGAAATATTCAAGTTTTTCTGTACGTGTAATAATATTTCGAAACTCAGATTTTAATTATTCGACATTCACCAATATGTTTTCGATCTGATAGTCTCATGTTATTTTATGCATCTCTGGGATCATTACGAACACTTTCTTTTACATATCACGACGATCTAATATTGTCTTATCGACGCTAAATTATTACTGTGTTCTGGTACGAGGATTGAAATATACATATGCCCATTGGAAGCAGTCTTCATTAACAGTATCAATATATTACATAGATCTCATGATATTATATTATTCCACGCATCGCGTTGATTTCTATGAACACAGTACTTTAATATATACTGCGATAACTACGATCTACTACTGAATCGACCATGAAATATTACGGAGTTCCGGTACATGCATGAAACAAAATTTGTTGATATATAACTACAATCTAGTATTATTTAATGGTACGAACCTGAATTATTAACATCTCCAATAACATTTTGGAAATTGCATGTGACGATTCAAGTCTTTCGACATTCATTCCATCAATATATCATATCGATCTGTAGGTCTTATATTATTATGTGAACGAGGGAATCACTAAGGACACAATTTTTTAATACATAATGATGATGTATTATTATGTATCGAATCAAAAATGTTACGGTGTTCCAGTACGTGAAATGAGGTTTGTATATTGTCCTTGAAAATTCTCGACATGCATTGTATCAATATACTATCTTGATTTTCTCTTACTATACTACGTATCACGGGGAATACTACGTTCCCGCGGATCCATATACTATCTCGATCTGATTGTCTTTTATTATACTATGTATCGCGGGAATTAATTTTTTAATAAACAACGATCATGTAGTGTTATTTACGATCCTGTTATCTTACGGAATTCCGATACGTGAAATGAGTTCTACATAAGCTGTTTCAATATACTTAACATTCTCAATATATCATCTTGATATGATGTATCTCATTATTTTACGCATCGTGGGGATCACCATGATCACAATTTTTAATATACCGCTACAATCTAATATTATTTGTCAAGCATGAAATATTACGGTCCCACGGTACGGTATTGGTCTTACACAGTATGGTTCAAATATTCGATAATTATTCATTTTGTTGATATATTATAACTTTCTGATGGCCATATATTATTACAAGCATTGCGGAAATCACAATGAGAACAATTTTTTGTTTCTTAAAGCAGATCTAATGTTATTTACCGAACCCCACATATTGCGGTGACACAGTACGTCCAATAAGATTTACAAATGCTACTTGAAAATATTCAACATTTACCGTATTAAAACGATCTCTGTCTTGTCTCGATCTGAATTTCATATAATATTCTACACATCGTGGGGATCAGTATGAACTCAATTTTTTGTAATATAACGAAAAACAAATATTATTTACTGGCATTGAAACATTACAGTGTTCCAAGACGAGGAACGAAGTCAAACATGTCCCTCCAAAATTTTCCAAATTCATTCTTTCATTATATATTATCGATTTTATGGCTCTATATTATTGTACGTACGGCCAGGTTCACAATGAACACCACATTTTTGTACATAAATAACATTAAATACCATTTATGATGAACAAAGTATTACGGATCTTCGGTACGTGAAGTGAGGATTACTAATGAAGACTCGTATTTGCTTTCTGTCATTATATCACATAGATTTTACTGTATCGTATGGTGCAGTATGATTCAGTAAGGTACATTATGATACGGTATGGTAACCTATGTTTCGGTTTGGACTGTATAGTACGATATTGTATTATGGGACGGTATGGTATGGGATGATACGGGATGTTACAATGTGGAAAATTATGATACGGCATGGTACGGTATTTTATTTTATTGTACGGTACATTACGGTATGTCACGCTATGGATTGAAATGTTACGGAAATGTACGTTATGCTACCGTTTTGTACAGATCGGTAAGGTATTGTTCCGTATGTTACGGTATGGTGCGTTATTTTATCGTAAGGTTAGGTATGGTACGGTGTGGTACTGTAAGTTACAGTATGGTACGGTATTAAACCTTATGTTACGATATGTTTCTGTATATTACGGTATGGTGGGATACGGAATCGTAAGGAATGGTATTGTACGATATTGTATGATATGGATGTTGTATTGATATGATACGGATTTGTGCGAAATGGTATCGTATGGTACGCTATTGGATCGTACGGCCAGAAAATTAAGGCATGGTACGGTATGATACGGAGCAGTACCGTATAGTATACCATATCGTACTATAGTACGGTATGTACGATATGTTACGGTATGGTACGATATGGAAAGGAATGGCATGGTATGAAAAGAAATGGTACGGTATTGTTCGTTATGTTGCGGTATGGTATTGTATGATATTGTACGCTACATACCATATAATATGGTAAGCTAGGGAATGGTACCGTATGATATGATTAAGTACGGCAAATAGACTCTAAGGTCTTATATTCTGTGCATCGCGAGGTTCATAATGAACCCCGCTTTATGTATGAATGTCATGTATTATTATTTATTGAGTCTGAAATATTACGTTGGTACGGATTTCCGCTCCTTGAGATGAGGAGTGCATAATACTATTCAAAACTTTCCACAGTCATTCTGTAAATATACTATATTGATTTTACTGTCTTATATTATTCTACGCCTTGCGGTGTTTACAGCGAACATAATTTTCTTGTACATATATGTCACCCAATATTTGATATTGAGAGTGAAATATTACGGAGGTCCGGTACGCGGAATAAGGTTTACATCTGACCGATCATTTTTTTCCACATCCATTTTGTCAATATATTTTATTGAATTGATGTTCTTATATTATAGTATGCATCACGGCGTTCAATTTTCAACAGTATCATATGTAGTTTATCATAGATATCATCTAGTATCATCTAGTATTATTTGATTTTATGGTCTTAAATTATGCTTCGCATCGCTGAGTTTTCAATTAGCAACACATTCTGAAATAAAAATTATTTAATATCATTTATGAAGATAGAAATATTGCTGACATAAAGTACAGAGAGGTTTACTTCCGACTACGCAAAATTTTCCACATTCCTTGCGGCAATATACCTTATGGACATGTATGATCCTATACTATGCTACGAATCGCGGGGATCACAACGAAAACTAATTTCTTTATACTTAAATGTCATCTAACTTTATTTGCCTAGTCTGAAAGTTAAGGATTTCTAAGGAAAGAGTATTGAGATTTACGTATTACCGTATAATTTACCAAATTCATCGTGTCAATAAATAGTATAGACTTTATTGACTTATGTTAATTTACGCATCCCAGGAATCACTATGAACACATAAATATGATTTAATGTTATTTATCTGGCCTAAGATTTTGTGGCTTTCCTGTACGTGTAATGAGGTTTACATATAACACTTCAAAATCTTCCACATTCATTTTGCAATATACCATACTTATTATATAGTCCTATATTATGCTACGCATTGCGTGATTCAGAACGAACATGACTGTTTGAACTCAAATATTATCTAATATCATTTACCGTGACTGAAAATTTACGTAGGTTCGGTGCGAGAAAAGAGGATTACATATATCATTTCGCAATTTTCTACAATCATTCTGTACATCATATAGATTTCTAATATTGTTCTATGAATCGTGACATTCAAAATGTCAAATTTTTTTCTACATTAATATCATCATTTATTGTTTATCTTGAAAGACTACAGTGTTCCGTTACGTGCAGAGGTTTCAATGACATAACATAATTCGCCCATTCATTCTGTCAGTATATCATATCGATTTAATGGTCTTATATTATTCAACGCATTACGGCTCACAATGAACACCATTTTTTTGCATTAATATCAACTGATATAATGCAAAATGATGTCAACTGATAAATATATCAAATGATATCAAATGATAAATATATACCGAAAATGAAATTTTACGGAGTTACCTGTAATGATATTTACTTCAAACAATACAAACTTATACACATTCATTCTGTGAATATATCATATCTGTTTTTAAGATCTTAGGTTATTCAGTGCATTGTAGTGTTTACAATGAGTATTTTTATTTTATTTTATTTTTCTTTGTAGATAAATATCATCTAATATTACTTCTTGATCCTGAAAAATTACGGTGATTCATTACGTTTAATAAGGTTTCATTTGACCGTTCAAAATTTTTCACTCACATTCCGTCAATATATCATATCGATTATGTGGTCATATATTATCCAACGCATCGCAGGTATCTTAGTGTGCACTACATAAATACCGCTTAATACTATTTATTGAGCCTGAATTTGTACGAAGTTCCGGAAAATGGAATGAAGAGTAATATTACTATTCAAAATATTCCAAACTAATTCTGTCAATATATTATTTCGACTTTATAGCAGTATAATACTATACGCATCGCGGGATTCAGAATTAATTTTGTACACAATTCCATCTAATGTTATTTATCAAGCCTGAAGTATTACGGCGTGGAATGCTTCATGGAATGCGTATACATGTGACCGTTCAAAAGTTACCACATTCATTCACTAAACAAATCGGTTCAATGATCTTATATTATTCTACCAATTACGGGGTTCATAATGAGCACCATTTTTTTGTACGTAAATATCATATAATATTATTTAAAATGCCTGAAATATTGCGGAGTAGGAGCATCGAATGAATAATAGCTATGCCTTTTCAGAATTTTTTACATTCATTCTGTGTGAATATATCATACCAATTTTAAGGTGCTTTATTATTCTACGTGTCGCGATGTTGGGTATGAACCGAATTCCTTTGTACATAAATAAACAATATTATTTATCGTGCCTGGAATATTACGAAGTTCCGTTTCGTCAAATGAGGTTTACATATGAAAAATCAGAATATTCGGCATTCATTCATAATCATATCATACCAATTTTATGTTTTTATATTGATCTACGCATCGTGGGCTTCACAACGAACACCATCTATTTATACATACATAATTAATGATATAATAATGATATAATAATATTTACCAAACCTGAAGTTGTACGCAGTTTGGATAAGTGGAATGATGTATACATATATCGATTCTAAGTTTTCCACAATCAGTCTGGCAATATTTAATATGGATCTTATGGTCGTATATTATTCTTCGCGTCGCCTGATCCACAGTGAACACCATTTTGTAGTTCATAAATATTATCTAGTATTATTTATCAAGCCTGAAACATTAAGGTGTTCGGTTAGGAATAACGAGGATTACATACGTCCATTCAAAATTATACAATTTCTTTCTATCCATATGTCATATCAAGTTGATGATCTTATATTATTCCATGCGTCGCGGGATTCAGAATAATTCAGATTCAGAATTTTTTGGAAATTAATTTTCACCTAATATTATTTATCGTACCTAAAACATTACCGAGTTCCGATACATGGAATGAGGTTTACATATGGCAATTCAAAATTTTCTACATTCACTTTGTCAATATGTAATATAAATTTAATGGCATTATAGTATTGTAAGCATCGCGGGACTCGCAATGAACGCCATTTCCTGATACGTAAATATCATGTAACATTATTCATCGAGACTCAAATATTACGGAGTCCTGTACGAGCAATGAGGTTTAGGCATATTCATGCTAAATATACCTCATTCTTTCTGTCAGTATTTCAGACCGATTTAACGGTCTTATATCATTCTACGCATCGTGTGGTTCACACTAAAAACAAATTTTTCTATATTGTGACGTCGAACGACCGACGTTTGCCTTCGGTAGTATACACAAGCCCAGGCATTGTAATCATAAATTGTAACTCAAACCGAACACGACCAGACGTACTAAAACAGAACTCTTCTGTCATTATAACGACACTTCTCAACGCCACATACTCCAAAATCTAACACAAACACCTAACCACTTATCATTGGCCAAGCCATGGCAGATAGCACACGGCCTTCCCAAGCGTAACGCGCATCTCTTAAACACTTATCCCCTCTTCACCTAAATTCCTGGACTAAGCACTACAAACCAGGTATAAATAGGGCAATGTGAGCCCAGCAAAACTCTCTCTCAGACAGTCTTAGTCTCAGTCAGTCATAGACTCCAGCAGTCGCGTGTCGCGCATAGTGAATCGACGTCCGTACCAGGAGTGCGAGAAGATTAAAGTCTTCGACTCCTGTCCCGCGAAGCACGTTCCACTGTGGTGCAGCTCCGACAATCAACCACGAGCATACCGTTGTTCGTGTTCGTTGCACATCAAATAATTAGCTAACATAATTGTATAACAAATCCTAAAGAATATATTTTTATTATTAACTATTCTCTCGCATTACTCATTGTCTCCGCGTATAAGTACGTAACATTCAATTATCAATAAACGCGAAATATCATATAATTCAGCAGAAGCTCTTACGACTCCTATTGCTCTATACGACGGAGGTGCAGACACAGCTGCACAGTCATTGACGACTAACAGGAATCCAGTGCAGGCGTTATACAGAGGTGCAGACATAGCTGCACGGTATACTCAATTGTGCGTACGAGCGTAACGATAAATGCTGCGAGCGCGCCGCGCCGGTAGGAAATATCAATTACACAAACTCGTACGCGACCTTTACGGTAAGGAAGGCAGTAGCCGTTTTCCCTTTCGTGTCGAACGTGCTTCGAGACCCGGCGACTTCTTGCTCTGAATGGAAGTTTATTCTCACTACCTTCAATACGACAAAGCCATAAGCCCTGTGAATCCATGGATGCCCCTAGTCGGACGTACGCGCCGGCTAAACAAAAGGATTGCTACGACTATGCGTGCCGTGCTGGAAGTCGCTGGCGCGATAATTCCGCCAAGACAACAAGTGCGGACGTGACAATATATACATATACACACGTGTGTGTGCGTGCGTGTGTGTGTGTGTGTATTATCCAATATTATTTATAAAATCTGATATATGACGTTGATCCAGTACGTGGAACGAGGACTAAATATGTCCGTCCAAAATTTTCGATATTCATTCGGTCAATGTATCTTAGCGACTTTATAATCTTATATTATTCGGCGCATCGCGGAATACTCAATGGTCACAATTTCTTCTGTGCACAAATATTATCTAATATTATTTGTCGAGGCTGAAATATTGCGGAGTCAAATGATGTATACATGTGACCTTATAAAATTTCCAATATTCATTCTGTCATATCATATCGATTTTATCGTCATATATTATTCTACGCTTTGCGGAGTTCACTATAAGGACCACCTTTCGTAGATGAAAATCATTTAATTTTATTGTCTGACCCCGAAATATCACGGATTTCCGGTACATGGAATATGGTTTACATATTGCTATTCAAAATTTTGCAGAATCATTCTGTCAATATTTCATAGCGATTTTATGATCTTATTGTATGTTACGTATTGCGGGGATCGCAATTATCTTCATTTTCTTGTACTTTAATTTCATCTAATATTATTTAGACGTACTCGAACATTACGCTGTTCCGGAACATGGAATGTGGTATAAATTTGATCATTCAACATTTTACACAGTCTTTCTCTCAATATGTAATATCGATTTTACGGACTTATGTTATTCTACGTATCGCAGTATTCTCAGTGGACGCCATTTTTTGTAAACATTTTCTAATATTATCTATTGTCCCCAAACTTCTACAGTTTTCCAGTAAGAAGAATGAGGTTTACACAAGACCATTCAAAATTTTCCACATATATTCTGTCTTTATATTGATTGTATGGTCTTATATTATCCTTCGCCTCGCAGTGTTCGCAAAGAACTCAATTCTTTTGCACATAAACGTTATCTAATATTGTTTATCGTGCCTGAAGTATTACAGTGTTCCGGTTCGTGGAATGAGGTTTAAATATGTCCATTCATAATTTTTAAAATTTATTCTGTCAATTTATATTATCTATTTTATGGTCTTGTATTATTCTTTTGCGGAGACCACAATGAACGCCATTTATTAAAAGATGAATGTGGTCTAATATTTTTAATGAATCCTGTAATATTGAGGAGTTCCGTTACGTGTAATGATGTTTACATATGACCACTCAATATTTTCCTGATGACAATATATCCATTTTTTGGTCTTATATTATTTTAAGTATCTCCGGGTTCATAATAGACAACATTCTTTCTACATAAAGAATAACTAACATTAATTATCAGTTCTGAAACATTACTAAGTTCCGGTACGTGGAATGATGTTTACATATCAAGATCCAAATATTCCATAGTTATTCAGAAAATAAGTCCAATTGATTTTACGATGTTATATTATTCTACGTACCTCGGTATTCACAATGAACAGCATTCTTTTATATACAAATATCATGTTATATTTCATATCAATCCTGAAGTACTACGTAGTTTCGGTAGATGGAATGGAATTTACATATCACGCTCCAAATTTTCCACATTCATTCCATTTACATATAATATGGAATTTATTGTCCTACATTATTTTATGCAATGCGGTGTGCACAACGGACACCTTCACTTTGTACATAATTTTCACATATTATTATTTATCGAGCATGAAATGTTACGGATTGCCGGTATGTGGAGAAATATTCACTTGTGAATATTCAACATTTCCACATCAATTCTGACAACATATCTTACCATTTTTATGGACATATGATTCTATGCATTGCGGGGTTCACAGGAAATATCAGTTCTAAATAAATATCTAATTTTATTTATCGACCAAGAAATATTGAGATCTGCCGGCAGTGATAGGTGTTTACATATAACAAATCAAAGTTTTCGAAATTAATTCTTTATATATATCATATCGAACTGAAGGTCTTACATTTTTCTACTCACAGCAGTGTTCACAATGGACACCAATTTTTTAAATTAATTATTATCTAACTTTATTTGCCGACCCTGAACTACTACGATACTCCCGCACTGATATGTGCCTGTATATGACTCTGAATATAACATACCGATATGATAGACTTATATTATTCTACGCATCGCCGAATCCGCAGTGAAAAACCTTTCTTCTTCATATCATCGAACTACATTTATCAACCCAGATATATAACGGTCCTCTGTCATTTATAGTGTTTTACATATGACGCAGCACAGTTTTCGACATTCAATGTGTCAGTGTATCATATAGATCTAATTGTTCTACATTATCATATAAATCGCGGTAATTGTAACGGACACCATTCCTTTCTACATCAATATCGTATATATTTTTCTATTGATTCTGAGATATACGGTTTTTCGACCATGATATGTGTTTACATATGTCGAATCAATATATACGACATCCATACTGGCTATCTATCATATTGGACCATTGGTCTTATGTTATCTCGCATCGCGGGAACACAGTGAACACATTTCTTTTCACATAAATAACATCCACATTTCTTTATAGTCCCACAAATATTACGATCCGCCGATACTGACAGAAGGTTACATATGACGCATCAAAATTTTATACATTCAATCTGTCAATATATCATTACGACGTAATGGTTTCATGATATTATACGCATCTAGTGGATCACAATGTAACCCACTCTTTTGTACATAAATAGCATTTGACTTTATTTATCAACCCTCAATACTACGGATCTTTGGCAACGATAGGGACTTACAACGCATCAAAATTATCGATATGGAAGCTGTCAATATACATTATCGATCTGACACTCTTATATTATTCTGTGCATAGCGGGGATCACAATGTACAAATTTCTTTCTCCATAAATATTATCTAATTTCAATTATTGGCACTCAAATATTATGGTCCTCCAGCATTGCTACGTGTTTACATCTGAAGAACCAAAATTTTCCAGATTCATTTTGTTAGTATATCAAATAGGTTTGACCATATTTTATTAATACAAGCATTGCGGGGTTCACAATGTACATCATTCCTTTCTTCATAAATATCTTCAAAGATATTATCGACACTGAATTAAAACGGTCCGGCGTCACAGTTGCTTACATGCGACGAATAAAAATGTCGGACTTTAACTCTATCAATACATGACATTGGTCTTATATTACTATATGCATTGCGGGGATCACAATAAACACCGTTCATTTCTACAAAAATTAAGTCTAATTACTGTATCAACTCTGACATTTTGAGTCCTCCGGTAATAGTAGCTACTTACATAAAGCGAATCAAAATTTTCGACACTCATACTGACTATATATCTATACATCTTATGGACTATTCTACGTATCACGGGGATCGCAATGAACACCACGCTTTTCTATATAAATATCATATGAATCTGAAGTATCGCGGTCCTCCGGCTGTGGTAGATGCCATCACATTACGAATTAAAATTTTTCGACATTCATTCTGGCAATACATCACATCGATCTCTTTGTCGTATATTGTACTACGCATGATCACAATAAACACAATTCCTCTGTAAATAAATATCATCTAATTTTATTCATGTACCCTGATGTAGTACGGCTCTTCAGAACTGAGAATTTCTTCTACATATGACGAATCAAAACTTTCGACATCCATTCCTATATTATTATATATTCGGTCTTATATTATTCGACGTAAAGCGGGGATCACAATGAACACATTTCTTTAATACACAAATATAATCTAATTTTATTTATCGACCCTGATATATTATGGTCCTCCGTCACTGATATGTTCTTATAT
>NIPQ01025243.1:0-16373 GCA_002806875.1 Lepidotrigona ventralis hoosana
GGTAAGACAAGTGTGCAACTCCATTTTCATCAACTTCGAGTAAAACAGTTTTTTAATTTTAACACGCTTCGTGGTTACGAAATAAAACACATACATCTCTGCATATCCTGTGTTATAGAGGACATTTTTTCACATTGTTCAATTTCAAACTATTTTGGCTTTCTCAGAACGCGCCCTTTTGAAGGGGAATTAATAAATTTCTCCAATATAACAAATCCAACTCAACTTTTCTAATCTGATATAATAATATTAATTGCTTTCTCTTGCGAATGCTTTAAAATACTTGCGATAATATTGAATGCATAATCTTACTTTTAACGAAATCATTGTCATCTGTTTCCATTATAGGTTTTGAGCACGACGGTGTCATCCTATAGCACTTTGAAACGTTACCTAGAAAGAGTATAATGTCAATTGCATATCACAAGTCAAACTCTTGAAAAAAAAGCAATTTCGATGCAACAATCTTCCTTGGTGCAACTGGTAGTTGCTAATTTGGTTTCCAATTTAAATGCTACGTTGTTTCAGAAATTTTTTATAGACTCTGTGTCCATTTGTCTACCATTGAAGTAAGTAATGTGATGAATTTTATAATAACTTCTATAAAATATTTTTCTATACTATGTAAAAGGATCCACTATGAATAAGTATATAAATATAAAGATTATGCAACAATGAGTTAATGTGTAACAATTACTAAACTGCTATTACTATTAATAAAAATTAATCAGTAGTAAGTAATTAATTAATAAGGTAATTATTATTATTATATCAGACTTTATCAAGAAGAGAATATAGAGTCATCACGAAAGTTTACTCGTTTGTTACAGATATTAAGCTCCGCGGTATCGTATTTTACATTGTTGAGAGGTCAGTCACACGAAGTTTAAAACATTGCTGAAATTTCGAAATGAAGTTGTCAGTTTCAAATAGTTTCAAATCAAAATTATATATATATATTTGTATGTTATAGAAAAGATAAATAAAAAAAGATTTCTTTTAAATCTATATTCATGTGGTAGCCTGGCTTCCCAATAATACAATATGACATTACTATACAGTTGCTAACATTGACAAAGAGATATATCTCACACATCTTTGCAATTCATGGTACAAATTAATTATTTTTATCGATTTCTACTACCAACAAGTCTTAAATTGTATTTAAGACACATTATGGATTATTGGATTAAGACACAAATTATTTTATAAATGAACATTCGATTTCAGAACGGTTCACATGTTTACAATGTCAACGTAACGCGAAATTTACACGAAATTTACAGCATAATCATAAGCAATTGTTACTTTTCAAAGATAGACCTAATTTGTTCTGTTATTCAAAATAACAATGTTACTGTAAATAGCAATACTCGGATAATACTAACTTAACAGTGATTTCAATGAATAGGATATTTTAGACTATCTCAACAGTTTTATATACTTGCATTTAACAATGAGAAGAATAAATGGTTATATGAATGTTATAATGTAAATTCGGTACAATTTAAACCCTGCTCTTCTTCCTCCCGCAGCTAAAAAAAAAGTTTACATAAATGGAATTCAATTGCATCTTTCACTCTCAACTTCTCGACAATCCTCATAATCAATCAATCAAAGCGGTTACAAAATCTAAATAAAAATATCTTTAAAAGATCAATCATTCTTCGACCATATTAAGCTAATATTTTTAAAACGATGAGACATCTACGTACGTTTTGAATAATACGA
The DNA here is from genome assembly GCA_002806875.1 of Lepidotrigona ventralis hoosana. Classification (NCBI taxonomy): domain Eukaryota; kingdom Metazoa; phylum Arthropoda; class Insecta; order Hymenoptera; family Apidae; genus Lepidotrigona; species Lepidotrigona ventralis. Next base: position 1,732 of record NIPQ01025243.1, read on the forward strand.
GAGCAAAATGCATTTTCTAATAAAATATAATCGTCCACTCTGAATCTTTCATTTCCTTTCTCTAACATTTTCCCCCAACTTCAACCAAAACAAAAAGTATAACCTGTTAATAATTTTGAAGAAATTTGAAATTCTGCACATGATTCGAGTAAATAGAGAAGAAGAGCTTTGTACTCGGTAATAAATTAACATCTCTGAAATTAATAATGCGGAAATATTCGAGGTCTTCTTCCCCTCTTCCCCGACTCTTCAGAATTTCGCTTCACTCTGACGAATGACACTAGAGGCGAAAGGAACAAAAATCTTGCTTGTCAACTTCAAATGTAATCGCTGTTTCATATAGCACAATTAATAAACGCAAAAAATGGGAAAAACTTTTCAAATATTTCTGTTCACGAAAAGAAGATGATATTACAAACGTGCTTAACTGGATTTCTGCTGCTAGCACCTGCAGAGATCAAGCGTACACTAACAAACTCAGTGATAAAAATTGAAATATTATTGGATATCAATGTCGGTGAAACAATTATCAGCGATTTAAAAGTACCCGCGAAATATAGTTATACATACAAAACAAAAACGACATAAAAGAATACATATGAAACAATTGGCAAATAAACTTTATAAAATTCACCATTTTCTCCAAGAGCAGCAACAACTGTGATCGAAATAGAAGTGTACAACATCCTTCAAACACATACACGTGAAAAATCTATTTGACTGCCGCATATGCATCATCTTTGAACATTCACCGTTTCCCTAGAATAATATATAATTTATCGATCCGACACGTTTTTTCCTCTTTTCACACGGAAGTATAGCAATTACAGTGACGTACAAAATAACTAGTTGTCCCTGCAATAAAACACGCGATGCAAGTCAGACAGCCAGGCTAAAGTAATCAAAGGATCGAAACAAAATTGTATTGTCATTTTTTGATAACATGTAAGATAGAAACTCGTGGTACAATCGAAGTTCATAGCGTTCAAGCCACATCGCATTCAAGACACAGAATGAGCTCGAAGGAAGTCAAAGACATCTCTATCACGATCACGAGTTTACACTTGAAATTCGTTGGATTTTGGATAGCGAACAATCACAATGAGAAGCTCTGGATGAACTTTGCATTGTTTTATACATTCAGCGCCATTCTTCTCGCTCTGTCGGTCGAAATGAGGGACTTGTACATAACCTGGGGAGAAGACACCTTTGGCGTGAGTGAAGAATATAATTTGACAATTGGATAGACCGTGTCTAGAATTTGACAAATTCCTTCTCAGCGATTTTAAACAACGTTCAAGTAAAGAACGACATTCCAATTACAGGAAACTATTTACATTATGTGCAACGTTGTAACTATCATTTTGGTTCTAATGAAAATCTTCGTCTTGTTAATATATTACGATGAGCTGCAAGACATAATTCATTACGCGAAAAGGAACTTTTGGCACCTGGATTACAACTCGTACGAGCAAATGATTATAAATAAATGTAAACGTACTTGCACCATCTTCGTTTGCATTTTCACTTTCTTCGCTGAGGGGACAGTTGCCACTTATATAATTAGACCACTTGTAGGTAAGATATTGAAGCCTAAAGTAATTATTATAAGATAAAATAATTTTTTTTTTTCGACAAATATGTGTGTATATTAACCAGAGATCATTTGTTATTAATTTTAATAATAAAGCACGCTTTTAACACAACACTTTAATAGTGGAATACGTCAAGTATAATTAAGCAATTAATTGTTGGAATTGTTTCATCGATATCATAGCTTGCGAAAAAGATTGCTAGCATTTTTCCAAAAAATAATGTTTTAGTTTTTAAAAAGAATTATGTCTGGGTGGGCTCCTACTTTTCCAATAAAATTGAAAAGGCATAATCTATAATTGGAAATAAGAGCCGTAATTCATTCATCCGAGTGAAATGAAATTTCTGAATATAAGGGAGGAGGCAAGGCTTCCGAACAGCAACTTAACTGCCATTTTCTTTAGCTTCGGTGGTATTGATAAAAAATTTTGAGTACAATATATTGAATTCTACTCATATAGATATTATTATACAACATTTTTATACGCTACTATACAGATATTAAGACAAACTCTATCAGCATTTTTATAAAACCTGTATCAGTATTAGGATTATTTTCCATCTCCAGTGCAGATTTGTTGGAAGATAAATAATTCATCTAATTAAACTTTATACCATAGGAGTCCATTGACCTTCTCTATTTGTGATTTTACATAATAAGATTTCGAGTTGAAATAAGTAGATTCCATGAACAAATCGGATATTAATTAAAATTTAATTCAAATAAATGGAGCACATATAAATAGAGTTCTGCTGAAAAGTAGAGTTTACTAATTCTTCCCTCTACTAATAATTTTTCATTCATATAATAGTTGAGGCTTTAAATTAGACTAAAATTTCAAATAAATCGGGAGTTTATACAAAATGGAGTTTCACTGTACGTTTCGTTATCCTATCCTATTAAGGATAGGAAATGTATTATAATTATAACTAATTAAATTATAATTATAAAATCTCAAAATTAAAGACCAAGATGAAATAGACCAAAAGATGAACGAATTCTAAGATTTTTTAATTTCGCAGCAAAAGAATTGATGAATGTTTGCTCACCATTTAAGGCCAGATTCTGACTTCTGCATGGATTCTCCGATACTGAACTGCAATACATACACGTATCATGAAACTTAAGTATCAGTGCATGTGTCAGAGTATTTCAATCTGTATAGGGCCCTTAATAAATTCTAATAATTTTTAGCTGAAAAGAAATGAAATACATTGGTTAGATGAAAAACTAATTACTAAATGATTTATAATTATGTGTAAAGAATAATCATACTTAACCAGTATCACCATAGTAATTTGAATTTGTGAACATGTAGACGTAATCGATCGCAAACACATACGTGTATTTATATTGTATTTAATATAAACGATTACTAATAATTAGACTACGAGTATCTATGTAATATTCTATTTTTATGAAGATAAATGAAAACATAGATAAAATTATTTTATCTACTGAATACCATAAATATGTATCGTCCTTTAAACACTTCATACTTCATATTTATGCGCATTCTTGCAATTCCCTGTAGATGCATAAAAGTTCTACTAATAATTAATATTCTTGTTCAAATCCTGTAAAAAATCTTTTGTAGCAAACCACGGAAGGGATGAATCAGAAAGAATACTTCCGTTTAACATGCGGCTTCCTGAATATCGTACGTCCTTTACGCCGTATTTCGAAATGTTATTCACGCTGCAGGTATCGGCAATTATGTGATTTGTAACATTAGCAGATTTTTTTGTAAACAAAATTTAATTATCTTCGCTGTTTCTACAGGTCGTATGTGCGCATCTCGTTGGCGTGTGCTACCATTGTTTCGACAATATACTATGCATCTTAAATCTACACATCGCTGCTCAATTCCGTATCTTGCAACATAGGCTTGCAAATATGTGCAACACAAACGATCACGAAAAATTCCACGAAAGTTCGGGAAAAACACTATACAGTATATACAAGTACGGAAAGTTTAGAGCTTACATTCAACAGCATCAAGCGCTGATTGAATTCTGTAGACAACTCGAAGACGTGTTCAACTTGCTTGTATTTGGACAGGTGTCGTTGTTCAGCTTGTTGATCTGCCTCGATGGATACTTGATACTTATGGTTAGCTACATCTTAATTTCCTATCATTCTAAAAGTAATTCAAATTTGTTCTATTTCCATTCTCATGAAAGAAAGATGTTATTAGTTCGGCAGTACACATTATGGTTGCAATTCCTTCGTAATAATATTCGAGAACGCAATTTCTGCAGGATGATGGTCCTCGTTCAAGACGGTTTACATTCCTCTTTCATATAACGGGCTGCATGTGTCAGCTACTGATGTTCACTTATAGTTGCGATTGCCTGATACGCGACAGCATGGACGTGGCTAATGCCGCGTACAAGAGCTTATGGCCGCATTTGCCAGTGGACAAATGCGGCAAGATGTTACGAAGAGATTTGATACTAGTTATCTTGAGGTCCAGAACACCTTGTTGCTTGACTGCTTGTGGATTCTTCCCCGTGTCTCTCGAAACGTACACCAGCGTAAGCGACAATACTTACTTTAATTAATAATAAATAAATACGTGTGGCACAAAGTATATACAGTATGTGCCAATTATTTCTGAGAACGCCAAAATATGTATTTCGGAAAGTATGGACAACACGAAAAAATGTTTCAGGCGAATGTTGCAGGATACAGAGAAGTTCATATAGCGATAACATAGTTTGACTTTGTAATGATTATAAAGCATATGGGCGAAATTGAGAACCTTCCTGGTAAGACAAGTGTGCAACTCCATTTTCATCAACTTCGAGTAAAACAGTTTTTTTTAATTTTAACACGCTTCGTGGTTACTACGAGATAAAACACATACATCTCTGCATATCCTGTGTTATAGAGGACATTTCTTCACATTGTTCAATTTCAAACTATTTTGGTTTTCTCAGAACGCGCCCTTTTGAACGGGAATTAATAAATTTCTTTAATATAACAAATCCAACTCAACCTTTCTAATCTGATATAATAATATTAATTGCGTTCTCTCGCGAATGCTTTAAAATACTTTCGATAATATTAAATGCATAATCTTACTTTTAACGAAATCATTGTCATCTGTTTCCATTATAGGTTTTGAACACGACGGTGTCATTCTATAGCACTTTGAAATGTGATCTAAAGAGTATAATGTCAAATACATATTACAAGTCAGACTCCTAAAAAAAAGATTTCGATGCAACAATCTTCCTTGGTGCAACTGGTAGTTGCTAATTTGGTTTCCAATTTAAATGCTACGTTGTTTCAGAAATTTTTTATAGTCCATTTGTCTACCACTGAAGTAAGTAATATGATGAATTTTATACTAACTTCTATAAAATATTTTTCTATACTACATAAAAGAATCCATTATGAATAAGTATATAAATATATAGATAAATATAAATATAAAGATTATGCAACAATGAGTTAATGTGTAACAATTACTAAACTGCTATTACTATTAATAAAAATTAATCAGTAGTAAGTAATTAATTAATAAAGTAATTATTATTATTATATCAGACTTTATCAAGAAGAGAATATAGAGTCATCACGAAAGTTTACTCGTTTGTTACAGATATTGAGCTCCGCGGTATCGTATTTTACATTGTTGAGAGGTCAGTCACACGACGCTTAAAACATTGCTGAAATTTCGAAGTTGTCAATTTCAATTAGTTTCAAATCAAGTTTTTATATATATATATATATATATATATATATATATATATATATGTGTGTGTATGTATGTATGTATGTATGTTACAGAAAAGAAATAAAAAGAGATTTCTTTATCTAAAAAGTGAAATATACAGACAATAGTACTCTATTACACAGGAATGAGCCATAATTAAGTTTTTATACCAAATTTTGGGTAATAATGAAATTTTATACCAAAGTTTTTGTTTATTTTTTCATGCAAAATCTTCATCCATTTTTACCTGCGATCGAAAACAGGAAATGGACATTCGTCATCTTTAGTTTTAACATAACTTGTTTCTTAACAGTACATGGATACTTCACCATATTTCTACAAACATACACCGACTAGATTAAAAATTCAGTAGCAAACTCTCACTTAAAGTTCTTTTATTACAATAACAGGAAAACAAGTATATTTATTATCTTATTTAATGTTGCTTATATATATATATATAATTTTTTACAATATTTGATGGTTAGTATTTTATATGAAAATTTTCACATCCACTTCTCTCTCACTCTTACATCTTTTCATATTCAACGGAATAGTCGAATGATCTGACTTCAGCTTCGTCAACATCTTACAGTACTTTTCACCTGTCTTTAAAATGTGATTCACAATGTGACACCCTATGATATAATCATGATTCTATGACTTTTTAATGTATACTATGAGAAGTCGTTTGTTTCGCACCTTTCATGATGATACAGAAGAAAAATCGATAAAGCTCGAAAGTGACAATGTCTGTTATTATGACGATTCATATATATGTACGCGACAGGTTTACGTGCTAAATTGCAATGCAAACGTTACGGCACTCAGACCTATCGATTAACCTGTCGACGTTCTTTTTGAAGAACATTGGCCTTTGGATACCCGAGGATTCAGTGGAAGAACGTCGGATGAAAATAATGCTCTTCTTCACAGTATTCAACTCGATGATCGGCGCAGTCATCATCTTCAGAGACTTGTATTTCACTTTGTTGTACAAAGGCGTGAGTACTGTTCAATTGAATAATATATATTAAATGAAATTCCGTGCGCGTTGTAGTATTGTCGCATAAGTGATTGTAATATTCTAATATTTAATATTAATTTATAAATATTTAATAATAGTCTGTCGGGTTTCCAAAAAACGAAACAAACACCGGTATAGTTAGGTATAGTTGTTCTAAAGAACCTAGTATCACTGAATTCGAGAAATAAATTTCTACGGGTGAAATAATTTGGATGATTACAATTTCCATAACAATGTGGCTAAACGATTATGTTATTAGATTGTTATTAGATTGCAGGTTTTTACGCATTCGTGGAAAATTTAAAGACACAGAAGTACGAAACGAATCCAAATAGTTCAACACAAAAATATATAAATTACTAAAAGCGAGGTATTTGTTGTCACATTAATGGAAACGAACATTTCACCTTCAATAAAAATTCACTGTCTATTAATTAGTAGTGAATAACAGATGTACGAACGAAAGAAACAAAACTAGCTTGACAGATCGTTATTATGAAATTATCTACAAAAAAGTATATGTACATAAATAATTTCCATATTTCCATTCTTCGTTTATATTCAATAAATTAAATGCTTGAAATAGAGACACGTGCAATACTCTAGATTGCTCGTGCTGCGTACACTAATTTGTATGATTTTCAATTATTAATAATTAAACCGTTCATATGAGACGTATGAGACTATATTCAAAAAATACATAACAATTCATTGCAGGATGTTCTTTATGTTATTACTAACGTGTTAACCGTGGTAATGGGTTTAATCAAGATGTGTACGATACTGATGCATAAAAGCGAATTCATAAATCTGATCATATACATGCAACAAAATTTCTGGATTGTCAATTATGACTTCCGTGAGAAAGAAATTTTGGATAATTGCAAAAAGACTTGCACATTTTTCATTTCCTCTGTCACCACTATTGGAGTATGCGCTATGCTGTCTTATACAATAACACCGATCATTGGTAAGTTTAAAATATGCTATTTGCATATATTAATGTGCTATTTTTAGTATTGTTTGTTACTTTTTTTTATACATATATATATATATATATATATTTACATACAGTATATGATTGTCCCCGTACATATTATAGATATTATAGATTACAAAAATTAATAAATATAAATTCTTATTTTATACACATATGTCAAGGATATTTTAAAATTTAAACAATAAAGAGAATTTTGGTTCGACATTGCTATAGTAAAGTTTAATAATTGCACGTACTAACTAATGTCTGTCTACGCCAGAGAATAAGAAAAACTTGATGAACAACACATTTATATATATTAAGGATATATTTAGAAAAAAGACAATTCGAACGTTTGTTGCAGCAAATGTTGGGAAAAATCAATCGGAAAGGGTATTACCGTTCGATTTATGGATAAATTTACCACTGTACATATCTCCTTACTATGAGATACTATTTTTTTTCCAGGTATTTTAAATTCTCATTATGCTTGCATTTACCGTCTTGAACATACTATAAAATAAAATGACTGATATTGGGACACTCGCGAAACAAAAATTTTAGCAAAATTTTAGAATTGAATGAAATATCCAGCTCAGAGCCCTCCACTTTCTATAAATCTGTAAAATCCTTTTATTCGGCTGGCCATATACAGAGTGTCGCGGATTTAAATGTTTTTTAATGAATTTACATATTTTCTTCATCACGATATCTTTTCCTTAGTTTAGAAGTTTTATCAATTTAAATTTCGAAACACCCTGCATGAATGGCATATCTTTACAATAGAAATTGCTAATTTTACAGTAGATCTCATCCGTTATAACAAAGGCAATAATAATCTCTACCTTGTGCAGGTAATGAACTTGTATTACGTAGCCATTACATATTTCTGCTTCGACAATATTTTCTGCATCCTAGTTGTACATTTGGCTGGTCAGTTCCGCGTGCTTCGACACAGGTTCACAAAGTTGTGTAACCTGGAACATAAGATACGCGAGGTGACGTTAACAGAGCACGTGTACGAATTTTACGAGAAACTGAAAATGTACATTCGACATCATCAGACGCTGATCAACTATTACAACAGGCTTGAAACCGTGTACACGATGATTATATTTAGCCAGGTGTTGGTGTTTAGCGTGTTAATTTGCCTATTTGCGTATCAGGGGCTGTTGGTTGGTATTTACACGCTATCATGGATATCCCTATCCTATTGAAATTTTGTTAAATACTTCGAAATATCTGTATGAACAATTTTCACTCAGGCTGCCGCCCCTATAGCGAGACGCGCCATCTTCATATTCCTTTTAATCGGCTCGATGACTCTGTTGTTTATGTTCACGTATAGTTGCGACGGCGTGATAGAGCACAGCGACAATGTTGCTTTAGGAGCATATTCAGCTTTGTGGACGATCATGCCGATGAACAAATTTGGACGAATGCTCCGAAACGATTTAATACTGGTGATCGAGCGATCAAGACGTGTTTGTTGTCTAACAGCAAACGGATTTTTCCCCATATCGTTGGAAACTTACACTACGGTAGATATAGTTAGTGGAAAGAAAATCTCGATAGACTGTGAAAAGAAATTTTACAGATTCTGTCTACCGCGATGTCGTATTTCACATTGTTGAGGAATCGTTTGGAAAGCGCAGCTGACAACTAATACAATCTCCCATCAGCGAAGTATATTCGAAGAAAATTACCTACTGCTGTATCCAAGAGAGTGAGAAAAGATTACACTTATCAATATAAGTGTAATCTAATTTTCATACACTCCGACGCAGCGAGTGATATAAATAACACCATTGTTCTCAGTATTAATTGTTTGTTAAAATCACCTCTAAATATTCTAAGTAACGTAATTCTTCACGAAACGTAGCAAATACAAGGGAAATTTTTCGTTCACATTTTCGTATTTATACTGAAATTTATATATACTGAATAGCAGAGACTTCATTGTTCCTGCTGTTGGAAAAGATTTTCATCAGTCAAAAGTAGATCGAGTGGTTTGTCATTTTGTTTTATCTTTTTCAAAAAGATAAAGTTACAAAAATCTATTTGTTTGAAACAGGCCAAGTTTTAACAAAAATTCTCTTCTTTTTATGCATGATCAAAGTAATCAAATAATTTAATAAACATCGCATTTTTCAAACATTTTTCAGAGAATAAAACATTACGTATATCAATGTTCCCTCTGAATAATCAAATCCTACAGAATTTATCGATCCCACAGCTGCTTCTTTTCCCTTTTCACACTGAAGAACAACAGTTGTGGTGTTTAAAAATGCCAGTTGTTAGCGTCATCAGCCATTCTTAGCGTGGAGAATAAAAGAGGCACCGAATTCACATTCAGATATAGAGTTAAATGAAAGAATAGAAAATATAAAATTTTTAAAATCGCTATGAAAATTAATATAATTTTAGAAAGGAATATAGTTTCTGTGCAACGCGATGAGAAAGACACAAGGTTTACAATAACTTACTCTAGCTTTTAGAAAGCATGTTTTCGAAAAGGAATTTCATTGATTTCCATAAGATAGTAATAGTTCTAGTATATGTAAAGTATATTTTTTATTTTTTATCAATATCTATTAACTGTATCAAAATTAAGTTAAGAAATTGAATTTATTTGAATTATATCTTATATTGCAATAATATAAAAATTCCATGCAAATATTCATGCAGTGTATTAATACATGTACGTTTAAAACGTCGCTTCGTATAGTTGAACTTTGGTTTTATTTAGTTAAAAGTGAATAATTTATGGTTATTTTTATTCTGTTTGCAGATACTGAGCACAAACATTTTAACGATAATTTAAAAATATTCCAAAATAATTACATATCGAGGTATTAATTGATTGATACATTAATGCAACCTTTAACAAACTGTACAATGTAGTACAAATATATTTAATTAATTAATTAATTAATTAGTTAATCTTGGACAAGTTGCGGACCATATTCTAAAACAAAGAAACATCAATAAGCACAAGAATTTTATAAATAATCCTACTTACCATATTTCTAAAAATAAATAAACTATATTGAACTGTATTTTCTTCTATTTTCTATTTCATTTCATTTCATATATATATTCGCGTATTACACTTGATAGAACAAAGTACACGACCAAGTAATGAGTATTATTCCACAGCACAATTAAGCATAATATAAAACAGAAAATACACACATTATCCAACTGCTTCTCCAAGTATACACCATGTTGGTCACAGAAAATAATACGAATGTTTTATTCTCCGAATAGTACAATTTTCTGACGATAAAATAATCGATACGATGGCCAAATGCTAGCTTTATATTCAATATCATGACATCCTCTTTGAAACATACATACGTGATACATCAATAATACTTTTATACCTGATGATACTTATTTCTATTTCCGTATTCCTTTGCACTATAAAACACCTATTCATTAATAAACACTCGACTGTCTTGGCAGATCAAAGTAACGTCACTTTTTGAATCGCATCCGTTGGGAAGTAAGTACAGTTAGTACTTACAGTTGTCGCGTGATTTGAAAGTCAAAATCGAGGAGAAAAGATCGTCATGCATACGGCGGAATACTCGGACATATCCATTGCAATAACGCAGATTCTGTTGAAGTTCACGGGTGTCTCGATAGCCACAAATGATGCCGAAGAACGTTTGAAAAGAATCGCTATGGCGTCCACAATCGGCTTGCATATTTTCTCCTTGTGTATAAATATCAGTGACATTTATCACAGTTGGGACGATTTTAACGTGAGTATGAAATTTTTGGCAATTTTACGCGGAGATCCTTAGTTAACAAGATTTATTAAAATTAATATTATTACAATTAATAATAACTTTATATATACACATACCGTGCACGTCGCCATATAAAAATTGGACATCTAATGTAATTTAAAAATTAAGCTTAAAATATCTCCAATAGTTTTTCATATAGGTCAAAACTTTTTTTTGCCAAGATTAGAAAACATATGTTATTCCTCTTCAAGAAAGTGAAATAATTACAATATTTTGCATGATATGGTAACTTTTGTTTGAAATACTTTTCCGTATGCAGCGGATAATTTACGAGTTGTATATTTCAAGTCATCATATTATGAGATCGATCCTGCGTTTATGTGTCGTAAATTACGTGTGTAAATGAATCTTAAATCTTATTTTTTTTCAGCATTGCGTTTTTGTGTTGTCTACCTTACTAAGCATCAGTCTACCGTTTTTCAAAGTTATGGTGTTATACATCCTCAGAACGGAATATGAAGAAATAATTTCATATGTAAAGGAGAATTTTTGGCATCTCAGATACAAAGATAACGATAGGATGCTTTTCATGGAATGTCAGAAGTTGTGCAAATTTTGGACCATAATCGCATACATTTTTATGCAATCGAGCCTGTCTTTCTATATAATTACACCGTTATATAGTAAGTGAATTAAGTTAAATCCCGCAAATGGTACTACGGCACCTAAAGCATGAGTGACGTTCGACGTGTAACATTTAATTATTGAAAACCATTTTGTCACTGACTTGCAAAAGTATTATTATTAGAGAGATATCTCGTCAGTGATAATAAAGGGACTAATCGAACAATCAATGAGAACTAATAAGACTTTCTTTTATGTTCGTAAAACCGTTCGTAAAATAAAAGTAAATAAGTTTAATATCTCGTAAGCTGAGTACGATACAATTAGTCGTTAATTTTTTTTTTTTTTTTTGTTGTCTAACTTAGTGATCTAAAGCACTTTGTTCCGTCCCTCGAAATCATCACCTTGATTAAATATTATCAAAAATTCAACCAAATTATTAATGGCATCTATGATTCACGAAGACTGATGGGAAGAAATGTCGAACACTTATACACCAATGTGTGTTTTTCAGTTAACTATGGGAAAAACAAATCAGAGAGGATACTTCCGTTTCAAATGTGGCTCGATATACCGATGAGTATGACACCGTATTATGAAATACTGTTCACCATGCAGGTATGTACTGAATTTTCATCGATACTCAAATAATTACGTACATATATTAATTAAGGGAAATTCCAATTCACGTAGGTACTAGCTTTAGAACAAATCGGTATGACTTTTCTAAGCAGTGACAACTTCGTATGCATAGTGAACGTGAACGTGATTTACCAATTCCGCATGCTCCAATACAGGCTTTCGAATCTGTGGAAAACCATCGCCGAACAAAATGAAAAAATGGATTACACCGAGAAATGTTATACGATGTTGAAGAAATGCATCAGGCGGCATCAGGCATTGATCGAATTCTGTGACAAGCTCGAAAAAGTTTATACATTACCAATTCTCGCCCATGTCATAGTCTTCAGTCTCTTAATGTGCATCGATGCATACGAGATATTCCTGGTACGCTTAAACAATCGTCTCCTTTTTAAACACAGTAGGATTCAATTTACAGTGAAACTCTATTTATATGGGACTCCATTTGTTACTTGAGATGAAATTTTCAATTGAATAACTCTTGATGGCTGAATTCAATTATTTGCACTTAAGTTCTCATCATGTGAATGAAAAATCACTTGTAGTGAAATCAATGTACATATGTTACATATATTACATATATATATAAATTTTTTTATCTATCAACAACTTCATATAAATAGAATTCGACTTGTATAAATTTCTGCTAATTTTATAATTAAAATTGCTACTTCCCATAAGACAGTCAAATTCGCTGACACTAATACTACAATATTAACTCATTTAAATGTAAAATATAACTGTTGCTATATTGCTCTTGATGGCTGAATTTAATTATTTGGACTTGAGTTCTGATCATATGAATGAAAAATCACTTATACCGAAATCAATGTACATATATTACATATATATAAATTTTTTTATCTATCAACAAGTTCATATAGATAAAATTCTATTGAATGATTTTATAATTAAAATTGCTACTTCTTTCGACATAAGACAGTCAAATTCGCTGACACTAATACTACAATATTAACTCATTTAAATGTAAAATATAACTGTTACTATATTGCTCTTGATGGCTGAATTTAATTATTTGGACTTGAGTTCTCATCATATGAATGAAAAATCACTTGTAGTGAAATCAATGTACATATATTACATATATATAAATTTTTTTATCTATCAACAAGTTCATATAGATAGAATTCTATTGAATGGTTTTATAATTAAAATTGCTACTTCTTTCGACATAAGACAGTCAAATTCGCTGACACTAATACTACAATATTAACTCATTTAAATGTAAAATATAACTGTTACTATATTGCTCTTGATGGCTGAATTTAATTATTTGGACTTGAGTTCTCATCATATGAATGAAAAATCACTTGTAGTGAAATCAATGTACATATATTACATATATATAAATTTTTTTATCTATCAACAAGTTCATATAGATAAAATTCTATTGAATGATTTTATAATTAAAATTGCTACTTCCCTCGAAATAAGACAGTCAAATTCGCTGACACTAATACTACAATATTAACTCATTTAAATGTAAAATATAATTATTGCTGTATTATGTATACAGGCAGACGTACCTATTACGACGCGTCTCATTTTCGTTTGCACCGTGATGGGTAGCTTTGTCCACATAATTTTCTTCACGTATACTTGTCACGGATTGATAGAGGAAAGTACGAAAGTAAGCTTTGCAACGTATTCAGGCTGGTGGACGATTTTACCAATGACTGAAACTGGCAAAATGATACGGAAGAACGTGAATATAATGATGATGAAGTCGACACGGCCGTGTTATCTGTCAGCCGGTGGATTCTTTCCTGTGTCTTTGGAAACATCTACTGCGGTACGCGATCTAACTTGTAAATTTTTCAAATATTTCAAAGGACAATGTCGATTTCATAAACATTTCATAAATACTAATTTATATATTAGTTAACGTTAAGCTGACTTTGAGGAAATCGACGGTGCTTCTAGTATGAAAAAGTCGGAATAATAAAAGTACAAACGATAATATACTTTTTTTGCAAAATGCTGCAACGTACACCTTTTTCGAATTCATGGAATTGCTTTGATGTTTAATGTAAAAATGTATCACGATAGTATGATGTAGAAGTGTCTAAAAGATACTTTAATCGTGATTTTTTTAAATTTACATTGTAAAATAATGTATGAGATTGGTTTCTCTTGTTATAACAAGTTCAACAAAAAATTGAATTTGATATACTTTTTATATTCGTCAACTTTTGACCATATTTTTTTAGACGCAATGAATGAAAAATTTGTTGTATGTAAAAAATATTTCTATCCAAAAAAAAAAAAAAATA
>NIPQ01025521.1:0-20584 GCA_002806875.1 Lepidotrigona ventralis hoosana
AGAGGGTTGCTCCCGTTAACGTTCGACCGACGCCGGAAAGGGACACGGCGAACAGCTGGATATTAGCCGGAGGAACGACCAGAAGTTTGCCACGTTTTCTACGTGCCTCGACCGTGTTCATAATTTCCTCCGTCCTTATCGTGGCCAACGGCAGAGCCCGAAACTGGCCAACGTGCCAACAACAGTACAGTATTGTCTCTCATTAATATTCGGACACTAAATATTGAAGCTGTGTTGTAATTTCGCAAAAGCACGATAGCAAAGAGGGTTGCTCCCGTTAACGTTCGACCGACGCCGGAAAGGGACACGGCGAACAGCTGGATATTAGCCGGAGGAACGACCAGAAGTTTGCCACGTTTTCTACGTGCCTCGACCGTGTTCATAATTTCTTCCGTTCTTATCGTGGCCAACGGCAGAGCCCGAAACTGGCCAACGTGCCAACAACAGTACAGTATTGTCTCTCATTAATATTCGGACACTAAATATTGAAGCTGTGTTGTAATTTCGCAAAAGCACGATAGCATTCAATGTTCAAATCTTGATTGCTCGATTGATATTCGTAATTAATACGTTGCTACTCTGAATGTGATACTGAATATGACACTGATACTCGAGACTGACAAGCACTTTATACGGATTTTTAACACATTGTTGACCGGTCACGAGTTAATTCGCGTTTGCACTTGCATTAGTTATTTCAATTTATGAAACCCAGGCCAATATAGAATATTGCAAAAGCTTTGTTCGTCGTTTTTAGTCGTGTCCGCTTTATTATGAAGAAAATACTTTTCTTGGTATATTTAGGTTTTTATCGCAATTTTAGTAGTCCAAAAATGCCAACCATGATAGAACGTGACGGTGAAGAATTTTTCAACGAATTATATCGTAGTGACGTGGAAATTGATAGTTTATCGAAAGACAGTTATAAATTGGATATCAGGCCTCCAAAATGGAAAATTTGCAAAACTTGTTGTGTACCGTTACACGGAAAATTATTAAAATATATTATTATTACAAAGTTTTATTTAAGTTCATATAAAGTATATTGAAATTTATTTAGGTCGTTTCACTTCCAATTGCGAAATAATACCCGGTGACACGAGACAGCTTCTGCGTAAAATTGCTGGTCAACAATGTGTTAAATTGTTGAAACTGATGAATTAAATTGTTGCAATTTAGTAAAAAGAAAAGATATTTAGATGGGTTCATTTTGAAACTTGGAACCTCTACTTTCCAAATGCATGTTTTTACGTCACATAGTGGCATGGTAAATGAAGATTTCCTCTAAAAAAAAAAATGCTATAAATTATCATAATACGTAAAAATACTGAAACATTTTTTCACGACTGAGTCTATAAATTTTTTTTCGTGATCGAATCTACGAATGAATGTTGGACCTAGACGACGAAAATTCAAGAAATCGTAACATTTTTACTTGACATTCGAAGTTCACTAATTGGCAAAAAAGAATTGCACACCAAGTTTCCTTTTCAATCTTCAAATCCATTACTCAACGATGAAAATTATTTTTTAACTTTTCAATTTTGCGTATTGTAACAATTTACAACACGAAAAGAAGGAAAATGTCCTCACGTTGCCGGCTTTGAAATAAAATGGACGACTCGTTTCAAAGGCAAGCCTGTATCATTTCATTTTTCAAAATCACATCACGAGTACATATTCGAACATCAATGGAAGCTACTGCACATATCTGGAATTGAACGCGATTACGCGTAGCGTTAATGATTTATTCAAACTGGATCTGATGCAATCGCGAGCAAGATCCAGCGTGAAGCCATCGACGAAGATATGTATGTATCGCAGTGAAGCATTACATTCCTAATCCGTCCCCGTGTGACAAGGAAACTCCAAGTCTTATTAAGAATTATAAAACGTCGCAGCTAATGAATGCAGCAGCTGTCAGAGTGTCGGAATGCGTTTATCGGTCGAAGCGACTGGCTAATGGATGTGTACGAGTTGTCTGCGTGAATTCTCACACTTGACACGATTAGAGGCGCAATGCAATTTGCGTCGTCCGTTTCCAACAAGCTGCACATACTACTCCGAGCGATTACTGATTAAAATTCGCCTCGTCCAACGAGTGAAAGTCCAAGATCGAATATCCCTCAATAAACACGGCGATCTGCGAGTCGTAGAGTTAATAACCATTAACATAGTGCATTGACACTGTGTCTATTAATTTAAACTGGATGATGCTATATCTACGTGTTTATCGTGTCTTGTTACGTAACGCGAACAACAGTTTCGAAGCGTCTAGAGGGACCAGAGGAAAAAGAAGAAAATCATAATTTCCTATCGGGCAAAGCGACGTCAAGCAGCGAGAAAACACGCTCGAAGCGCGGAAACGATTTTGTATTTATTCCTCGATTGAATTATGCGACGCGCGCTTATCGCCGCCGCGTTTTGTAATTGAAAGGCAAGCGATACCGAGTATCGTTTCTAATTAAGATAAACAACCACCCAACGTGATTCGCGATAAAGGGTGAAAGTTATCGTCGCCGTGGTTCCTCGGCCTCAACGCTTATCCAAGTACATACATACATACATACATACATACATACATACATACATATATATGTGTTCGTTCATTCGTTCGTCCATCATGCAGCTCGACAAATTCGAGCGTGACAGTCGCGGTGACACCGCGGTGAAAGTGGCCAATTATGACTGATAACGACACGAAACGACGAATTGCCACGCAATGCACGCCGCGAGATGTTTTCCATCTCCGCGAGAGGAGAAAGTGCGATCGTGTTTCTCTCTCTCTCTCTCTCTCTTTCTTTTTCGCGCGCGCGTTAATTGCGGTCGATGCGATTTTGATTTACGAGCGGCGATTGTCACTGACCTAACCGAGTTTTGATTAGTAACTGGGACGGACAGGCTGCTTACGAGATTTTCTTGTTTCCACAGGAACTTTTTTCTTTTTTGTTTAAAGTCACGCTGGGACTTTGAACAACGCTAGAGCTACCAGAGTGGTTGAAATTCTCGTTAGATATATTTCATAGAGACGGTGTATGTATAAAGTTTGTGTACTCCATTATGTATTATAAAGGTTCTCTATTTTTCGGACTTCAATGCCTCTGATGGAAATTTTATTCGTTGGTAGTTCTAGTATTAATATAGTATTAATATAGTATTAATATCTAAATACGTGTTCTTCGTAATTGCTAGTATGTTTTGTAATGGAGTTAATATAGCCTTATAGCGGATGAATGCACGCGTTATGTGTTCTTTTCTGTTAATTTTGGTGGTTCGACATCGATAGATAATTCATGTTTCGTAATGAAAGGTTGTAGCTGATATAGCTTGTAATAGATGAACAGGCGCATTACGTGTTTTTTTTTCTTTTTTCTTTTCTGTTAATTCGACATCGATAGATTCAAAAATTAATCCTTCATTTAATCACAGTTAATTCATATTTATGTTTTCTAATGAAAGAGTAGAGCTATGTAAGTAGACACATTACGTATTCTATTTTTTTCTCTTTCCGCTAACATAGGACATAACGTTAGTATAGATTCGAAAATCTTATATCTTTCATTTAATCGCAGATAGATAATATATATTTATGTTCTCTAAAGAGTGGAATTGATGCAGCCCTATAATAAATAAACGCATGTTACGTGTCTTGTTTTTTTTTTTTTCTTTTCTCTCTTTTCGTTGCCAAGTAACTAATCTAACCTAATCTTCTGATTGTGAGTTATAGATAGCGTTCCATGTCCCAACTATCAGACTTTGTTAACATGTTGGGAAATCGTTTCGATCCGATAGATCAATTCGTCTTTGTCTTCAAGAGATAAATATTATCATTTCATGACTGATGATTATTAAATTAATCGTTTGATTAATTTCTGATTACATTGATTTCGATATACTTTCTCTATTCAATGAGGGTGACTACTGATTAATTGATAATCCATAATCACGATTAATATCCGGATTCCAGATTAATCATAATCAAATCACGCTTTGCACAACATTTTGTTTTTGAATTTCTTGCGAAAGCCTATTTCTTCATCAGTGCAATTGGAATTCCCGCGCAAGGGATAGAAAAAGACGGGTTGTCTGACCTCTTGCTCGACACTCGAGAATGTCGAATGTTCGTTTCGCCGAGTCGATCGAACTTCTCGCCGGGGGATCAATTAGATTAAAGGGGAACGTCGGAGAAGCGGCTGGCTCGTTATCGTTTCCACGACGAGGCGAGAACGAGCAAGTTCTGAAATCGTCCCGGCTTCAATTAAACCCAGACAATGTCCAGATTACCGTTCTCCGGCCGTCGTCACTCTATTTCGTCGCGAGAGGAAGAAGCTACCGACCGAGTTGTTTCTCGACGACCAACAACCCACTCGCCGATCAACTCTGTTTAAAAGCCTTTGTTTCTTTCTTTTTCCTTTTTTTTTTTTTTTTTTTGTGTAAACAAGCATCGATGAATGAATGAGCTGGACGCTGGCAAATAGCAGAGAGCACAAACTCGAAAACGGAGAGCGTGAAATCCGATAAATTCCGGATGTATCCACCGCGGTTCCCCGAGTTTCCGCGGCCAAACGCCAAAGCCGATCGTTCGAACGGAACTAATCGACCAATTTTAACCTACCTCTCCTTGATCGAGAGGGAATTTTCTTTTTTTCTTCTCTTTTTGATCTTCTTCAACGGAAACAAATCGATCGAAATTGCAGTGTGAACCTGTCGGTCACAGTTTGTTCTGAACACGAGTGTAAAGTATTCAATCGGCAAAGGGTACAACAATGGCGACCGATCCGATGATTTTTCCAATCTCGGTGGTCGCGGGTTCGCGCATTGTGCACAGGCCTTCTCAGGCTCATTGTCCATGGAGGTCGTTATCGTCTCCATTGGACGGGGGAATAAGAGTCCTTTGAAAGGCTCGCTCCAAAGGGGAGAAAAAGGGGCGGTGGGTCGCCGGGACTCGCGAGGATGATGCGTCGGTCGCTAAAAGTAACGAGGTCTGCACAGCAGGAGGAAGCCGGGGATGGGTGTGTGGGAGGAAGGAGGCAAGAGAACGCGAACGTAACGCGTGATTTATGAAACAATTTCTCCTAGCCTAGCCCACCACCGGTCTCCGACTTTATCTGCCACGGAACTTGCTTACCGCAAAAAATCGCGGCGAAGACACATAAACCGTTCGCTGCGTTTCGAAACGCACCAAGTCCTTCCTTGATTTACAGCGAACGCTAACGGCGAAGACTTGCCGATAATTTCAACTGTTTAACCTTGCAAAAGAGAGAGAGGAGAAAGAAAATCGTATAGCGATAGTTTCAAAGCAACCGAATCTCAGACTGAGACTTGCTTTTCTCTGAAGATGATTTTAAAAGTTTTAGAAGATACTTCTCTCTTGAAAATCCACGTATTCTCTAAAGACGTTTTGAAGAGTGCGTTGTCATTTCGAAGAATGAACGAACTTGCTACACGATCTTTTTCCAGCATTATTGTTGAACATGGAACGTTAGGATTAAAATTCGAGAAATTCTAATGTTCAAAGTTCAATGAAATGGTGAAAAGAAAAATCGCATAGCAAGTTTTAATAACTCGTTGTAAGGAGGAGATTTCAGTCGTCAAGAGATTGTGGTGGATCTACTCAGGAAAAAGATTTTTCATTGCTTTCAGAGACGTTCGAATTTTGACAATTTTCGTGAAAGAAGTATCTCCACTTTTTTACTAAGTTGTGTGACGTAAAATCATCTATGGGGGAAACGAACTCGAGACTGTAGAAAGTAGACCAAGCAACTCGGTCACGTGATTTTCTTTCACGAAGTTACAACACTTGAAAACCATCGACAATTTTTCATTTCTCTGTTTTGCGCGAAAACATCCTCGTCGTTTCATTGTTTTCACGAATCGCGAGTCACAGATTACCGCCGATGAGATTCTTTCCAAATGTCCCTGCGAAAGAAATCTCGAAAAGGAGAACCGAGCGCAGAGGATCCGAGAGAGAGCCTTCTGATCGGGATTGACTTTTACTCGTTGCATAACGAAGCGTCTCGCAATACTGAACCGCGTATCCGCTTCACGAGTGTCAAAGTGTATGTACGCAGCGTCGATTAGCCTTCGATTTATAAAGAGATATTGGAGAGAAAAGAGGAATGCGAGAGGAATACGAAAAGGTTCGTGCACGTAACGTAGAAGATGAACACGCTACGGAATTTCGAAACTCGCTACCACGCGCAGGAGGATTCGGCGGATGAATTTTCTCTGGTGTCATACACCTGTACGACCAGGACAGATAAATTTCCACTATTTTCTTTAAATTTGACTATTACCAAGCATATTTACCCTTCAGATAATAATCTTGAATGAATGAGTCTAAATAAAACGAAAACTGGTTTTATCTTTTCTTAAAAATGATGCAGAATCTCTTGGTTTAATCAGCTTCTTAAGACTTTAAATTTGGAACACCTTGTACAATGATAAAATTCCAGCAAATTCGAGAAAATTACTTGATCTTTGTTTGAATCCGAAAGGCAGAAGATCGATGGGAATTTTGTCGCGTGCTCGTGGAAAAGCAGGAAGTGGAAATCGGAAGTCAGTATCAGAATGCTGATAATTCTCTCCAATAAGTCTATCTCTATTTCGAATGAGGGACAGCTAATTTACGTCCCATAAAAGCTCGTTACAAAAATAGTTACTTTCTGAAATTTTGAAATGTGAATTTAATTTTTTTTTTGTATTATTTACCAAAAAAAAAAAAAAAAAAAAAAATTAAANAGTGAAATTAAAAATTCGTCCTTAACTTTTCCGCGACTCCGTTTATTTGTGAATCGCCCAGTGTCGAGATATTTCCCGGCCGAAACGAAATTTACGCGTCCCTCGGAAGGGGAAAATGAAGTTCGCCTCCATTTGAAAATTTTCCCCGCTCGACGACGACTGCGTCCTCCCCCTCCGCCCCTGTGGTCGTCGTCGAAACGCCAGGGAAGCCATTCCGTTGATTTATCGCCCGTTCAGCCGGTATCTGTGTTAACTCGAGTCCGCAAAACACGATCCGCTTGTTATCGACAGAATGTAAAAGATCGCGGACGTTTATCGCTTAGGAATTATGGCTGATAACTATGCGAATTAGCGCGCGAAATACCCGTCCCTGACTGCGTTGACACGCAACAGTTGCTGAAATAATTTTATCTTTGCAGAGAGAAAGTCGAGTTAGTAGTCGTTTAGTAGTCAATTTTGTGTGGTTTGCTCGAGATATGGCAGATAACTTCTTGAAACATTCTTTTATCATTTGATCATATCTTCTACGAATATTCTCCGTGGTTGTCACGGTATCGAGAAATACCGTGGCACAAATGAAAGATTCGTGGAATGAATTTTTCCCCTCGTAGATCGGCAAACGCTTCGCAATTATTTTTTAAAAACATTTACTATGATGATCGCTGAACAGCTAAGTTTCAAGCAAAGGAAGCGTGCAAACAATTTATGCCAAACTTGTTAAACTCGAGTTTCTTACCCGTTTTAACATTACAGTTTCTGAACGTGAGTATCACCGGATTTCGTTCCGTGCAACTTCTTTTATTCCATTATATAAAGTCAGAAATATCACATGAGAGCAGCATTTTTGGGGCTATAAAGACTGCACAAAGCGAAGTGACGAGGACGCCAAGACTTTCCATTTCACTCGACCAACTGCAACACTGTTTTTTTGAAGACTGTTTCAATGAAAACGTCGCTGGATTAAATGTATAAATGTCCAAGAGTTGTACGGGGATGGAAAGAAAAGTTTGCCGTGCCTGTACTTTAAGACATAGATTTTGATTACTAACAACGTACATTAAGATTCAAATTATTTCTACGAAGTTTGAGACGAAACCGCGTAAGTGAACGAAGAAGAAAACGATTTCTCTTCAGATTGTTGCCGAGAACGGAAAGAGTACAAAGAGGAGAAGAAAATATAAACGCGCAATAATTGCAGGATTGCGCGGCGGTACAGTTGGTAGAGAGCGTCGCTTAGGGTCGCTTAGGAAGACCCTGTTACAGACAATTTCAATTTATTTCGCCCGGAGCGGGACGGAAATTAAAATCGATCATTGCCCGGCCGTATCTCCGCGAGATCGTCTCTCCGTTCCTTCTTCTCCTTCCCCGCCCCTTCCTTTCTCCGGCCTGTGTCTTCATCTCGCTGCTATCGAGACGTCCTGGAGATTGCTCGCCGCCCCGATGAGCTCACCTAAATAAATAATCGCGCTCAAATTCAATCGGCAGGTTATTCGGGTCAGTCGACCTTCGTCCATCGATCGGCCCGTTTTACGACCGGAAACCTCGCTGGAATTGCAGGTTCGCTTTCATTTCCCCATTCGACCAAGAGGAAGAGCGAAGAACGTCTAATATCCTGACGAACGTTCATGGTCGACACGTATATGACTTTTTTTTCACGAAGTTACATAAACAGTCGAAATAATCGACGATTCTTCATTTTTTTTTTTTTCGCGGTAACAAAGGTCACTTTTGGACGACAAATTCCTCGTTCAAGAATTTGCATTCGTTTGAGAAATTAACTACGCACGAAATATTAAAATTCTTAGACGTTCTTTTTAGCTCATTTTGACGCAACACGATGATAGTCGGCCCTTGTTGTTTTTGTGCGATATCAAAAGTCCAGGAGAAAATTGTAGATTTGTCGGGAGTTTCGACGAAAGGGAAGAACCAATTTGTAGATTCAACGGTGGCTGACTGGCGGCCGTTACTCCCACTTCCCTGATCGCTAGCGCTATCCCCTCCACTGCACCGATCCCCCCACTCCGTTGAAAGTGTCGCGGTCGCAATACTTGCATTACGTGTGCATGTAAATTGTTTTCTTTAGCAGCTGCTAAAGTTAAAGAAAGATAGAAGTACGGCTTGCTGCGGCGAGACAGAATAAACGGAGAAACTGATTTTTATGGTGGAGAAACTGACAGATTGAATGAGCGGCGGGGAAGAAATTTGCCACCTCTGGCGTAGACCATCTTTCGTCACGTTCTCGTTTTCAAAACCAACAACCGAACGCCTCCATTTCAAATTTCGAACCAAATTATCTCGTCAATTCGGTGATCTAAAATCGACGCGTTGGACGTACGTCCCTATTTCGATTTGGCGAAATGAGATAAATAGTATTTCACAGGTTTTTTTAAATCTAAGACGATGCGAAATCTTTCAAAACGCCATCCCCCCTGCTTCTCAGAAGATATCCTAATTTCAGCGCACGGAGGGATCACGGCATCCATTTACAAGGACCAAAATCACCCGGAAACAATTAAGCGCGTCTCGATGTTCGACGACAGGGGTGTCTGCTGCGCCTGGACGCTGGATTCTCGTGCATATGCATGACGGATCGGCGATCCGCGCCGTGTGTTTCGGTCGAAGGGATTCCCTGAAACGAGGGTGGAGTATAAAGAGGGCGGAGGACGGTTGAGTAAAAACGTTCGTCAAGGTCGGAATTGAACCGGAGGATCAAAGAGGATTCGCGAACAAAGCCGGGCGCGATAGAGCCGAAACTCTCATAAAAAAAGGAAAAAAAAAAGAAAAAAATCGATCGACGAACACGCGTTCGGCGATAATTCGGCAGGTGCTCTTTCGAAGAATCGCCTAATCGAGAACCAGCTGGGCCCATCGGAATGGACGAATGGACGTTTCAATCGAGTCGCGGGACTGGGAGAGACGACTTACTCGGTTTTAAACGAACACAAAGAGAAGAGAGAATGAAAGGGTGGTACACCTAGGGGAATGGGAGACCACAGCGTGACCGAATTAATTATTGGTTTTTGCAGCATTCCTCGAGCTTTTTCGTCTCTCTCTCTCTCTCTCTCTCTCTCTGTGTACGTACTTCCGTTTTCGTCCTACCGATCCTTTCGTTCTATCTTGTTCTTCTTAGGGGATGAAACAACAGCGAGCAAAAAGGGAAGAGAACAAGACAAAGTATCGTGCAGCGCGAAAACGCCCAGCTCCCCCTCCCCAAGCTCCTCAAACTCTTTTATCCTTCCAGTTTTCTTCGTTGTCCTATCCTTGTTCCTTTATCTTGGATTATTCTCGCGTCACGTTCTTTCGTTCCCCATTACCACGTTGCTCGTTCCAAATTTCCACGTCATTGTGACCTCGCGGTCGACTTCTCGCCGCAGTGGCTCGTTTTTCACCGGTTTCGACTCCCCGGGCCTCGTTTCGACGTTGTCCGGGCGGCGATAGATAAGCCCCACCGTCGAAGAAATTGTTATCACTGGCGCGTAGGAACGTAAAAAGTACGTTGGCCACCGTGCTGGAAGCGTGACCTGCCCTGACTGTGCGGTTTTCTGGTACGACCTCTCAGATATAAATTACCAGTTCGTTCGGCGATATTAACCTTGGAACTCTGCTACCCCGCGTCACAAATATTCCTAAATGCGACGACTCTCTCTATCTCTTTCTGACCTATACGGGTAAAAAGTTCGAACGTCTTGGAAGTTCTTTTTCTTTTTTTTGTTTTTCGATAACCTTTTTCTGTCTCAGGTATCGAAAGTGGGACTTTAAGGTGAAAAGGGCGACGTTCTCGGGGCCCCTTCTCATTTCGGGATTATTCTCTGCCACGATATTCCCGACTCTGTGGTTTTTGAGAACTTGTCGCAACACGTACTCGTAGTACGTGTCGATTGTTTTTAACAATGACTGTTATTCAGATAATAAAGTTGCGCGCAGTACGATCCGAAAGCACTACGGCCTCGCATGACTGACCGTGCTCATTCGATCAAAGACCGACAGGTATACGTGGGGATTTGAAAAAATGTATTCAAACATCTTTCTCTTTCTCTCTCTTCCGTCACGATAAAAAATATTTCGCAGAAACGAAAGCCCCGCTATTATCTTTAAAACTGTTCAACAGTCGCGTACCGCGCCTCCACCCCCCTAACGAAAACGTTATAAATTGCCCGAACGAAGAGCACCGTTTCATCCCCGCGATCCTTTTGTTTCCTCGATCCTCCACTGAAATTCCCAGCTTTTCACCGCGAATTCGAGAGGGAAGTTGGGTGCAACCGAACGACGGTTTGTTTTACACTTTTCCATCCCCTCCCTCTCTCCATCAACCCCTCCCTGTCGGCGTGGGCAGCTTTCGAACGACCGGCGCGAAATACGTCGCGATATCCTGGTCGGCGACGGGATCGCGCGCCGCAGTGGCCGTAAAAACGCCGCAGTGCAGAGCGCGGAAGGACTTTGGAAACGCTTTTGGGGGGATGAGCGTGACCCAGATGTTGCACACGAGCCCCCGAACGTCGAACGATACGCGTTAAAACGCGTGTCAGATACATGCGGACACGCAGCTCCCGATGCCAGCCATTTTTTTCCCTCCCCTCTGGGGATTCTCTGCTCTTCTGCCTTCCCTCTCCCTCCGCCCCCCTTTTCTCTGGCTCTTTGTCCCCGCGAACGCGAGTACAGCGCGCGGAATCATTCTTCTCTTCCTCTTGTGGGCTTTTCTTTCTTCCTGTTTTTCATCCTCCTCCTCCTCCTCCTCCTCGTTTTTCCAACGCGATCGATACGTGCGTCAGCGGACCGCGTATTGTACAATACATCGACCGATCGGAAAGAAGGTTTCGGGCGGGAAAGTGGCACGAGTTGTACACAGCAGGTTTTCCTCTTCTCAGAAACGAGACAGATCGTACACGTAGAGTTCTTCAAGTCCGTAGGAATCAGAGTGAAATGAAGTTACTCAATATTGCTATCTGCACTTGTCTTTAACTGCCCTTGACTACTTTGAGTATATTGAAATAATCGAAACGCTGAATTGCACTACGTTACTAATATTATTTACTCGTGTTCTGTATTGAATTGTTTAAGCTTCATTTCGTAATATATCCAATAATCTAAAATATGGTATTCGAAACATAGGTCAATACATGATCCATCACATTTCTTGCATTCGTAACTCGTATTCTATTGTACATTTGCATCTTGCATTTTCACGTACGCAGACGGGAAATGCGTTTGTATCGAACGAGAAAGCTCATCGTTAGTATTTTTATCTTTCGATTTACACACATATGTTCTCTCTTGAGTTGTATTTTCTATAAAATTTATTTAATTTAAATATAAATGCAGGCGCCTCTAGTTTGATTCGATCAACCGTGAAGTGAGCGTCTACAGGCGCTTCTTCTCGTTTCAACGGACCGAAATATTTGGAGAGGGGGCGCGCGTATTTTTCAAAACGAGTTTAGCAGGCGACCACGTCGATCACAAATGAAGAAAGAGGAAAATATGTTGTTACGAATCAACCAAAGCAAACAGTCTTGTTATACGCAAATTAAAATAAATAGTTATTTTTATAGTTTCTTGTTAACTCTAGTAATACATTTATTTAAAAGAGTAAACCTCCATGTGAATTGGAAGTTAAGCAGCAACACTAGCCAAGGAGTTAAATCATTTTACAACAGATCCGCCTCGTTGAAGTCCTTCTTGAACTTGAGATTATTCGCCACCGCGCGGAAGTTAATTTTGCTTGGATCGCGACAGAAAATGGCAGCCACAAAGCGCATGGAATTCCAACGTAGGATCGAAATGGGTCAAAGTTCCTTCGCGGAAGATGGCGCGATGATGTCTAAGACTAAGATTGTTCTTACGGACAATAAAGGCGCGTCCCGTCAGAGCAAGGAACTCCAATAGCGAGATAATCGTTTTGTCCCTCGGCGAACAAAAGCGACGGATTAATTTCCGCGAGCTGCGAGTAACGAGAGAAGTCGATTAATTAGCAACGGGCAGCGCGACGGACGAAGAACGATCAGGGACACGGCGGAGAAGAACAAGCGGGCGAAACACACCGGCAGAGGGAATTAATTATCCGGGCAGTGAGAGGCGCGGTTGAACTCGTGTTCGAGTCGAGCGAAACAATTCGACCCCGTGTCGCTATTATTCCGCCGTACGTCGGATCGGATATCCAGTAGTTTCTCCGGCCGATACCAACTCCGCTGTGTGCCAGTCCAGTTTCATTTCATTTGCGTTCCTGCGAATACATCGATCCTGCATCGGGTCTCCTCCATTGAAACGAATTGGCGAAACATTTTTATAAAAAATGCAACTGCCAGGAGACGTAAAAATAGCGACGCGGAATTTGAAGATTTGCGCGGAGTCCCAAACGGGAGAAATTTTATAAAATAAATCATAAATATATATATTATTATCGTAAAAAGAAACGCAACTCGTTTCGCTAACTTAAACAAACGAACTCATGCAGAAATCAATTCTGATTTTAGCATTGCCCAAAACTAACATCGTACAGCAAGTTTCCAGGGAAAAAGTTTTCAACGATTTCACGTACCATGGCAGTTTATAATATTTTCGAGAAGAAAAATCTCCTCAATTTTCCAACTGCTACGTCTTAGAATAAAACGAGCGACGTATTTTGAAAGTATAGGCTTCGAGCTTTCAAATGAGCCCAAGTTTATTACTGTATTATTTCAGTTTACAAAGTTGTAAGAGCTTTAATATTCGAATATTAATGATAGACCTTGTATACAGGGTGTTTCCGATATCGTGACACCAATCAAGGATATGATTTTACATGTAAAAAATAAATCGAGAAAGAAGAAGAATAAAATCTGTCCACGAAAATACAGGTACACTTGAATTTAGCTAATTCCAGACGTGACAGACTAGAATAATAATTAAACAATATATATAGGTGATAATTGGTTTTGCCCAACTTTGGTTTATGTCAGTCAACGAAAGGGTAGTTAACAAAGTTCAAGAATGTAACATTATAACCACAGCGAACAGTGAGATGTGATAATACGTTAATAAATCGCTGTAATGGAGTTGTAACGTAGACGAGAAGCTCGCGGTTGGGTTAATGGAAAATCGAGAGATGAATAAAATGGCGGTCGTAGTACTACTGGTAAGAGGTCGTCGCTGCACTATGGAAGAAAGTTTGGGGATTGCGTTAATGGAAATTGGGAGTTAGATAAAACGAAAGCCGCGGTGCTACGAAGTCCTGAAACGCTATAGTGAAGTATATTATGTCGGAATTCACCGAACAAAATTGAAAGTTGCGTGAATGGAAAAGAGATGGAAGCTCGATAAAACGAAGATCTGAACGTTTTGTACTTGTTCAGAAGCTTGCATAGTATTGCAATTCTAATTTAGTAGTTTAATCAACATGAAATCTATTCGTATACACGATATACACATGTAGAATATTTTAACATATGAGACATATTCTATAAATCTATTCGATTTTAATATGTTTAATTATACATTTAGTTTGAATACATAAATTATATATATATATATATAATGTTTTAATATATAATTATAATTATAATGTATAATTGTATATATAATATTTCCCAGGATATTACAATATATTACATATCTCAATAAATAAATAATAAATTTATATATATAATTAGTATAAATTATTATTATATAATAATAATTTATATATATAATAAATATATAATATATATAATAATTTATATATTTAATTAATTTATATATATTGTAATATTTTTATACTTTAATGTGTACTTACATCTCAGTATTTTATTTTTTTTCATGATATTAAATAAATTTATATTAAAAATTGAATTTCGTATGTAGTTATTTAATTAGATATATAAAATTCTATAAATTTTTATATAATATTAATATTATTTTAGTATATATATATTATGTAATAAAATTCTATGAATATATATATATATATATATATATATATATATATATATATATATTCACGATCGATTCACATGTGTAGAATATTTTAACAGACGAAAGTCTATAAAATATCTTTCAAAGGACATTCCACGCTCCGTATTAAAAAAACTATATCACCGCGTCGTTCGTCCGTGAATTCCCTACAGGCGTATTAATTATTTCCGGGAGAACGTTTGAACAATCCCGTTGCAGGCCGGGTTTCCGGGCTTTTGCGCCGCGGTTCCGCGAATTTAATGAACCGAAACACACGCCGAGAGGATTAAAACCATCCGCGTAACGAGACTCCTCGCTTTACTTTATTCCCCCCCTCCCCCATATATATTCCCTTCCCCGATAAGCTCGCGTTCACCACCGGTGGAGCATCTAGCAAGAGGAAAGTCAGGAAAAAGTAAGGAATAGCAAAGAGCAAACAAAACGAAAAGAGAGGGGGAGAACGAAAAAAGAAAAAAAAAATACAGGAACTAAGATAAGAAGAAATGACGAAACGATCAAAACGTTCCCGCGAACGTAATAGAACCACGAGTTTCGAGCACGGCGAGCAACGTCACCGCGGCTTTAATCATTCCGTTCCGGTTGTTTCTTTTTCACCCGCGATCCCGCGACCTGATTCTAATAATTCCACGACAAATCGCTGGAGAACGCTGGAAAATGAATAGAGAATTTATTCCAACGGTTCGAGAGAATAGTTCCGTTTTTTACGCGACCGATATATATCGTCGCGTCGTTGAGATTACACGCGCACACCTATTCGCCTCGAAATCCGAGCGATGATCAAACCGCCGAGATGCCCCCGCGCTGCCGCCATTTTGTCCGCCTCTTTCTCCTCGCGGGTAAGAATTACGCTCCAGTCCGGCTCGATCGTTATTACATCCTCTCGGCGGTGATATTTTTTATTGGTATTTATCCGGTATTGATTTATCTTTGAAACGTTCGCTCGCCGATTCTTTGAGCAACCGTTTCCAATCATTCTTCCCCCCCCNAGATAGGAAGGATGGAACGAGCGATCGAACGGCGAGGGGGGAGGGGAGGAATTTATTCGAGGAGAAACGAAAGAGCGGCGGGCCACGCGAGAACGCGTTGAACAGAACGTGTGCAGCTAGGAAAAGGGGGACGACGGTACGTACAAAGGGAAACGGTAAATCACTTCACCCGGTGAAAACGGGTGGCTCGTTAATAAGGAGATCGCAGGGCTAGATGGTGGTGCCGGCCAGCAGAGCCGGGAAACTCGCGACTGGCAAGCTACCAAGTCACGAACAATACACCCCTCGAGTTCCGACACGTTCCCCCATTGCTCGCGAACCGGACCCCAACCGAAAAAGTACTGACGTCCCATGCCTGTCTCAGCACGCGAACGATCATCGCGTCGATTCCACTTTACACGTTCTATTTAATTCTACTTGTATCGTACTACTCTCCCCGTACATAGATGCCAATCCGGATGGAAATCCAAATCCATGCAGGAAACGGTCGACAAAAAAATAGGAAAGTGAAAAATACAAATCTGGCGCAGGAAACTGATCGAAAGAATAGTGAGAGAAATAGGATTCCAGAGGTTGTGGGCACAGCAGAAGAAGAAAAGTTTGCCTATGGCTATTATAGATGAATTTGATGGAAATAACATATAAAGGATCTGTCGCAAAATTGTTCTTGACCTTGAATTTCAAGGTCAAAATTTTTTTTGCACTGTATTCTACTCATCACGAAGGTAAAACTTTTTCAAGGAATAATGGTTCTTTTGAAAAATAGCAAAAACACCACGCGTGCGTTCTAACAGCGTTGAATGTTTATATTTTAAATGATGTTAAGTTAGTTTTATCATTTATTTAGACTCATACTGATGCTACAACTACGATAAATCAAACTAGTGAACACTTAATACGAAAATTGCGTGAAACAGACATCCATGCGTTCAGAACCATAAAGTCACTGTTACCATGCAGTATTTTTAAATAATTTGCCATTTTTCAAAAGAATTATTAGGTTCCTTGGAAAAGTTTTACTTTCATAAAGAGTAGAATACAATGCAAAAAAAAAAGAATTTTTGACCTTGAAATTCAGGAGAAAAATGTTTTATATTTTAAATATTACATTATATTTCATAACATAAATGAAATATTGTATTTTACAATTCTATCTTAAAATGGATGTACAAAATACCATTAACAGTAACAAGGACAATAACCGACTGAACACTTTGCACTTTCATATTCGTTGGGTGCACCACGTTATCTATGCTTGTTGTCGTACACTGTTGTTTCGTCAATCGTTTGGTAAAATGATCACGCTGTTGTTAACTAATTCGCGCGAGTGATACTGTCGCAGAACGTGCGGAACGAGACCTAGAAGATAATATTTTAAATGATCGCGGTATTCAAGCGTGTTCGCTCCCCCCATTTCGTGTTCTCTCCCTGTTGTGTCTTCACCGGAAGGCGAGAACAGGGCGGAATTTCTCTCGGGAACAACGTAGGGAACATCCACGCAAGGATGTAGGGGAGGGGGGAGAGGGAGGAATAGAATTTCTTCCAATTCAAAGACTTCTGACAACGCGAGGAACGATAAAAGAAAAAGAAAGAAAGAAAGGAAAGAGAACTCGTACGAAGGAATTCCAAAAGGTTACGAAGATAGAAGATCTTAACGATCCACCTACCGAGCCACTCGGTATTCTCCATAATGAGACTCGTTCGTACTTCTTATTTCTCTATGACGAGACGTAACAACGACTTTCATAAACACGCCTGGGATTTTCAACAATTCATAGAGAACTATCTCGCATGTCAGCCGTATCGCATTCTTTACAGGCTTCGCGAGCACTCGGCAGACATTCTTGTCACGTGCAGTCGAATTTCCTTGCGCCGCCATCGTACAGTGGATCAAGAAACTATTGACACATCTAATTCTCTTGCAATATCTCTGTGAAAACAATACACTGACAAAATCAAAAAATTCCCACAGATGGTTTACGAACGTAATGTGCACAGTGGCAATTTCTAACGATGAGTTACAATAGTAATATAAAAATTCTTAATTATTGTACATTCTTTATCGTTTCTCTTTAAAGTAGACGCTCCTGGAGCAAGTTCCGTTGTACTGTAATTGCAATGAGAAGCTGAACGTCGATGTTGGAAAATACAATTCAGTCGGTTGACAATTTTTCGCGCTAATTTCACGGAACCTAGGACGATACGATTTTTGGAGATTCCGATTCGCTCGATATTTCAACGTTCGAGAAGATTAGACCTACCTCCCAACGCGAGATCAATTCCTCTTCGTCGAACGAAAGACAAATCGCTGTCGGTTTTTGACGAATAGCGGGACTCGCATAGGAGGGTGGAACCGAGCCGATAAAGATGCCAGAAACGCGGCTCCCTCGGCCCACGACGAATATTAGATAGCGTCGTAAATATCCACTTGTAATTCGATAATTACGAACCGGCCCCGAAAAATAGAGGAGGGTTCCAAGGTGCATCGGGATGGGCCAATTTGTCCAAATGCGTAGACCGCCGCGAGGGGAAACTTCGAAATAACGGCAATTAGAATTTGTCGGAGCCGTTTCTTCGGGGAATATCCCCCTTCGCCCGGTACCGCCGATGGCGTTCTCCGATGCACGAATTAGAACAGGAGTGGCTAACTGGCGGCCCTTGCTTCCCCCTCCACTTTTCTGACCGCTAGCGCTATCCCCTCCATTGCGTCGATCTCTCCACTGCGTTGATATATACTCGCATTAGGTATATACGTGTACATATAAATTGTTTTCTTTACTGCAGCCGCTAAAGTTAAAGGAAAGAAAAGATAGGGAAAGTAGTTTGTATAAAAAAAATAA
This sequence comes from Lepidotrigona ventralis hoosana, assembly GCA_002806875.1. Taxonomy (NCBI): domain Eukaryota; kingdom Metazoa; phylum Arthropoda; class Insecta; order Hymenoptera; family Apidae; genus Lepidotrigona; species Lepidotrigona ventralis. The sequence goes on from NIPQ01025521.1 coordinate 18,491, forward strand.
TCGTAAGTTTTAAGCGGTCGTTGTAAAGAATAAAATTTCAATCTTCCAGGTGAGACCATGGTGGAATTTAATCATAGAGAAAAAAAATTGTTTCGATGCTTTTTACACGAGTTTGAATTTAGAATCCTTGAATCCTCAAGTTTCCCACATGATGTAAGGTCATCTACGAAAAAAGCAAGCTAACGACTGTCAATCAAGCGGATCGCCATACAATTTTCTTTTGCAAAGTTACATTAGTTGAAATTGTCGAATTTTTCATTGGCACAGTTATACTTTTCACGCGCTACTTGGTCTCGTTCGAGTTTTCGTATCTTGTACAGTAACTTACAATAATTGCGATTGTTACGATAAAAATGAACAAGGCAACGTCAACGGAACACAACGGATCACGTTGACTTCCTTCGCGCTTCACACTGACTGTGAGATTTTTCAGTATCGTGTATGTACACTCCAAACAACAGCGATGTGAAATCGTTTGAATTGTAAATGTCTGAACACCCACAGAGAAACTGGAAACACTCAACGGGGCATTCTGTTAATTTTCGGTGTTTTTATTAGGAACAGTTCATCGGGCGTGGAGCACGCGAGCAACGAGCATTAACGACGATCCATTATCGTTCGCGGAGTTCCTTCACGGCGCCATTAAACGCAAGAAACCGGCTCGTGGAAAATTCAAAAGGGCAGTTTTTGTTTATTGAGGGCAGCCGAATGAGTCTCTCTCTCTCTCTCTCTCCCTCTCAGAAACTTCCCTCGCCATTTTCTTTCATTTTTGCTCTCTCCTTTCTCCTTCTCCCTCTTCTTCTCGTCTCCTTAGCTCAGCTGAGAAAAAGGCAGCCGCGCCGCGCTGCGACGCGAGAGGTCTTTGTGTTTCCACTCCAGACTTTCTCGCTGCGGATTTCCCGTGGAACCCCCCGCGGACGGGAAAGTAGCAATCCGTGAAGCTAACTGCCACTTACGCTACTCTGATTAGCAGACGTCAGCGACAGGAATTATAATAAAGTGGAGATTCAATTTTTCCGACGAATTCCCTATTGTATCTCGTAATTTTAATACAGAACGTAAAAAGTACAAGATTTACGCAGAAACGATAATAGTGGAAGCTTTTATTCTGCCGAGTTGCACGAGTTTCTTTCGTCCAATTTATTTTATTTATATTCATTTCTAATTTATTTATTTGTAATTTATTCGTTCATTCGTTGGATGTACGAAAATCAACGATTGAATCGACCCACTTCTACATTTTTACAAGCGTTTATATTGTCGAGACAAAGGATGCGTCTTCGCGAATTTTATCATGGTTTTTCTACCTTAATTAGGCGATCCAAACTAACAAATTGTTTGTTAGAGGGATGAAAGTGCAAGATGCTAGGAAAAGAATTCTATTGATATATTTTATTAACAATCACTCGAGTATCTAAATATATACCGTCGTAAATGTGTAAAATTTCCATAGAAAATTATAAATCGATCATTTCGACTACTCGAAAGCCAGCGAATCGGCGACGCTCGAACAAGGAGAGCACAAATCGTAAACACATCGCGAAGGGATGAAAAACAGAATCGAAGTCTGGACAAGATCGGCTGACGGAATTCCAGAGCCGGAAACACACGGTGGTTTTCGTGTTCTCGGTGTTTCTTTCTCGTCGAAACGGTCGCTTTCCCAACTCTCCTCTCTCGCGGCGCGGGACGACAGATTTAGCGGTTGTTATACGTCGCGAGAGATATCTTTGATATTTATTTAACCGAGACCCGGGGCCCAATAAATTCGGCGAAGGGACGCGACCGCGAGCTTATTTCGACCCTTCCAGATAAGGGTGTATAATTTAAGACGTAGGAAGAAGCCGGGCGTGCGTGCAGCGCGGCGAGAGAGGCACATTTTCGGCTGTGAGATACGTTCGTTCGAGCGTGCAGCAACGTAAGACGACGCCGTGGCCTCTGAATGGGAACTTCTCGAAATCTTCTTAAGCGTCTTATAAATTCCCTAGTCATGCCGCCTCTATGAGTTACGCGGCTGTCCCCTCTTGTCGCTCGCCACTCGAGTCTTTTTCTTTTTTTCTTTTTTTTTTTTTCTTCCCCCGATCGAGGCGAGGTCCT